>CM073764.1:27390092-27701432 GCA_037127475.1 Arma custos | reverse complement strand
GTGAATCGCATCTCGAAGAAAAAGGTGCAATACATCCCATCGATAATAGTGTTTCTTTTTGAGTTTTTGGCTCTATTTTAGTGATTTGATTTGTGGTATAGCCGTTGTTCCACTTCAAATAATAGTGTTTCTTTTTGAGTTTTTGGCTCTATTTTAGTATATATACATATATATATATATATATATATATATATATATATATATATATATATATATATATATTATATATGTGTGTGTGTGTGTGTGTGTGTGTGTGTGTGTGTGTGTGTGTGTGTCTAAATATGTGTATGTTTCGTTATTACCGGATTAATCTTCCCATGAATAATAGATCGATTTATTAAATTTTAATTACAATTTAAAATATTAATTTTTTAAAATTATTTTTAAGAATGGAAATAAATCATGAGGGTAATCGCAATTAAGAAATTACTGTTAGTAACTTTAGTAATGATGTATTATTAGTAAATAGTTATGGCTAATAGCATATATTTCTAGTATTATTTACCTAGTTGGTTTATTAAGTCATCAACGGCATTTATTTAATTAATAATTCCTTTTTTAATTCCTTAATTTATAATTTTGCTGTAACAAATATAAACACACTAATAAATATTTTCATATTTTATTTTGTTCCGTCGATAGTTTCCATTTTTTTTATTTATAGTGGAATTTCCTAATATAAACGAGGCTTCCAAATGTATTTTAAAGTTATATGCATGATCAAGATTTAAGGACTGATTCTAATTTGAGTATTCACCTGTAGTGTAATGTTTAGCATAAAATCCTTCTACGCCCAACATTGTGGTTTCAGGTACGGCTTAGCGTTTTTAAATAAGGGGTAAAGCATCCTCCGTTTTTGTCAACGGAAAGGTAGTCTCGAGCCTGTGCGATGTCAGAAGACTCCCATTGTAGTATCGTCCAATCAGCCATATGAGCATAAAATTGAAGTTCAATAAACTAACACACTGATTTTATTGTCGAATATTAAACTCAAAAGATTGTTTATTGTACGTTTTTATAATTTTTTTAACATATTTTTGTAGGTGTTGAGTGTTCATCATTAATAATGAATTTCTTATTATTGTTAAATATATTTTTTAGTTTGCTCAATACATTAGTTTCACAATGTTAAAAGTTCAATTAATTAACTCTGGGAAAAAAATCTCCTTAATCTTCGACCCTACCAAAGAAAACTTGCCCTAGGCGAGCCAGCAGGTTTTTTCAACATCGGCAGCTCTCCAAGGGAGGCTGTTGCTGTAATGAGGTTTCGATCGACCTTTCTTGGCGAACTTCATCAATTGTCTATCGACCGGGATTAGGCTGTTGATGGAGATATTGAAAAAGTCCTCCGGATCCATTACCCGCTTCTAATTCAAACCCTTTTTGTACTTGCCTCCATCTTAAGAAGGTTAATCCTTGAGAAAAAACAGTAAATAAAGCTTATTTTATGAACTATAAATTAATTTTTTTATATAATAAAAGAAATTCCAAATTTTAGCCGGATTAAACGAAACAAATCTAGTAATAATCCTATTGTCTGTTTAAAATTGTATTTGCATAACAGAAATACATTATTATTGAAACGAAAGCATTCATTTACAAAGCATAAAAAAAAAAACATATTTCCATTTTCGCTACGCAAAGTATAGTTATAAGAATAAGGAAAGATTCTTCTAATTCTCAATTACTGAAAACAATTTTAATTATTTCAGAATCTTAATTAGATAAAGAATCAGAAGAATTTTTCTTCTTCAACTGAAAATTAAATATAATTACTGCAAAAGATGTGCGAATAGTCGTATCGCTGGCAGCTTTAATAACTTTATTTGCAGTAGAAGCACACCAAAATAAGATTATTCAATTGGGTACTTGGTAGAGACTGTACTGTTTCTAGGACGACGGTTGTGCAGATAGGCCATATGTCCGAGATCAGGCTCAGGCTACAGGTTTTTCAGAAATGATTAACCCGGGTCCAAATCCTTCTGAATTAATGCTTTGTCTATTAATAGCGATGTACGGATCTACAACTCTCCTTGAGCTTATCTAGCCTCTAGAAAGTGGCTACATTGACTAAACATTCTATAACTCTTAACTCACGATCAGATTTTAAGAAAAAGAGAAAAGAATATATCGGATTCTAAGTTTGGTTTCAAAAATGATCTTGGATCTAAAAACACTTTATTTAGCATCCAAATAGTAATAATAGGAAACAGATATGACAGTGTTTGACATGAAAAACTCTTGGAACTACTGTAGTAAGAAAATAAAGCTAACAAGCAAGTCAGACATATAAAAACTTGTACGAAAATGAGGAGGCATCCATTCGCATTGAACAGTTATCATCAAAAGTTCTTATAAGAGGAGGTGCGAGATAGGGAGGGCATTCTGTGACCTACATTATTTAATACCTACTCAGTGGGGTTGTTCCAAGAGGCTCTAAATGAACCTGAAGATGAAATAACCAAAAACGGCGAAAGAATAAATTGCCTCAGATATGAGGATATGGTGCTTCTAATAGACAGTGCTAAATCTCTTCTGACAGGTAATGTACTGGTAGCATACAACAAGCATAGAATGGACATAAACCATTAAAAAAAAATGATCTACATAAATAATCAATATTTAGATACTGAATTACAGGAAAATAACGAACCTCTGAATATATTACTTTTTCAAAAAACAGCGACACACTGAGGTAAGCATTCAGTAGCAGTCGTATGGACCGAAGTTTTCCAATTCAGAAGCAACATGCCTGGTATTTTATTTCCAACATTTTTTTTTTTGTTAAAAAATAAAGAGATATTTTGAGTAGTATCATGTTTTAACTGGAAGTTTTATGGGAATAATGACATAAGTTAAAATCAAAAAAGTTGCAAGCTTTAAAAAATGTTCTAGTGCTTAGTAAAATAATTTCAATACCATCATTATAATAGGAATATTTTGCTTTACTAATATCCGTATACTTTTTTTTTTTAACTCACATGGAACTTTTTTTATTGAAAAATTAAGTTTTTGTTTTGCTATGATCTTTTAACTGTGTTATGATATTTAATTATTTTATTAATTGTTACAATTTTTAAATATTTTCATTTTGAAGAGAAAAGATATGCCCAGGGCTGGAATTCGGTCCCGATTCTCCCACGTTTCCTTCGTAGTGCTCTACCACCTGAGCTATCCTGGTTCGTACTTCGGTCATACAAATCCATTCTCTTTCTGATATTATATCCCCGTGTTCTCGCAATTTGCGATGTTTACAAGAGGGAAAAAACCATTGAAAATAAATTCAATTCATTGAACACTCTTCCTCTTCTCTACATCGCAAATTGCGAGAACATGGGATATGGGATCATTGAAGAGAATGGATACTCTGACCGAGGTACGAACCAGGATAGCTCAGGTGGTAGAGTTCCACGACAGTAACGTGGGAGAACCGGGTCCGAATCCCGGCCCTGAGAATAACATTTTCCTTCAAAATAAAAATATGAAGGAGCGATATATAGTTTGCCTTATTATAATTTCCAATTATTCTTACTATTACGTCTCTCCCGCATTCAATTACGCATTGAGGTTCCCATAATTGTTTTATTTCTCCTGATTTTATGGTAGCTATCTATGAATCTTTCGATATCAACTTCGTTACTACTATTTGGACGGACTTCTGTATTATATTTAAATTTGTAGGTTTTGAGTTCATCCTCAATAATTTTATTCTATCATAATAATTATTTATTGATTCTTATTATTTATCACAAAAAATATTTTCCTCTTCCATAAGATCCAATAAAATGCTGGCTCACTAATGAAGGCATTCAGTACAAAGCTTATGAAGTTGTAGCTTTCGATTGTTTATAATTTTTCCAATTTCCCGAATGGGCGCAGAGTGTTTATTGGCCCCTTTAATTGGAGTAGTTTTCCACTGGAAGGGAAAAGAGCCGCGTCGGCCAAAAGTTCACTAACGGCTCCCGTCGGAATAGAAGATCGCTCGCCCTTTAGTCGGCGGCATTGTAACAGCAGTCTTTTGAGGTTAAGGGGAGTCATCAAATTTCAATTGAGGCACTTATTTATATTTATGTTCTTTTGAGACCTTTGTATAGCATAAATTAAATTCTAGGCAAATTTGGCAAATGATCCATTATTCATTTGTATGCCTTTCAATTTTACCTCTTAATTAATTAAATAAAATTTTTAATTTTTTCTTATTTTTAAAAGAATAAAGTATCCGAACATTGATTTTCATTGAAGTAAATGAATTTACCACATTAGTAAGATTTGATATTCATATTCGTTAAACCAAGAGAATCAAGCATATCTCCGATCCTCGGCCGAGTTGTGAATTCGCCAGTAGTTCCTGAACGTTCTAACATAGAATAAATTCATTACCATCCTTACAGCTGTGGTCATAGAAATTGCATTACCAATGATTGTTACCTTTTTGATCCTAAATGTGTAAATAAATCGTAGGATTGTATTTGTTTACTAACTAGTATTAGAGTGAGATGGAATCAGTGACTAATAGTTTAGTTGTGCCCAGAGTATCCAATAGTAAGCACGTAGTTCTTATTACGTTTGCTGAAGCTGGACTTTCTTAGCGAGAGATAGCAAGGAGGGTGAGGTGCAACCAATCCACTGTGGTAAGAATAATAAACAAAAATCTTTCCCAGGATCTAACGAGCGAAAGAAAGGCACTTGAAGGAAAAGGAAAACAGATGAGCGTTATGATCGCATGATGAGGAGATTATCCTTAGACAATCACTTCAAAACTGCTAAAGAAATATCTAGAGATCTAGCAGATAGCAATTTAGCAGAAGTAAGTCGAGAAACAGTTGGTCGAAGATTAAGAGAAAAAGGTTTATGGGCCAGTCAAAAAGCCATTTCTTAACAAAATATTGAAACAATCTCGCCTAAATTGGGCGCAGATGACTGGCGCAATTTCAAAAATGTTGGACATCTGATGACTGGAGGACAGTGATTTTTTCAGATGAGAGTAAAATCGATATCTTCAGTTCTGAAGGTGCTCCATACCTAAGAAAAAAAACAGTGAAACATCCGGAAAGTGTGATGGTCTGGGGATGTTTTTCCTACTTTGGAATTGGCAAAATAAGCTTCACAGATGGGACGGTTAGTGCAGAAAAATATTTTAAAAAATTTGGAAGAGAGTTTGACTCCCTCAATGAATTCCCATCTTACACACTGCGGATTCATTTTTCAAGATGACTGCTCCATGACATATAGCCGAATCGATTATTTATTTATTTATTAATAAAAATGTATTAGCTGTAAGATAAATTATTTTTTATTGCTTTTACCATTCTGGTTTTGGTTAGGTAAAGCAGTATCTAACAGAAAACGAGATCTCCACGCTGCCATGGCCAGGCAATAGCCCTGATTTAAATCCTATAGAAAACTTGAGGATGATCATGGAAAAACAAATTAGTATTGCAAAACTTAAGAATAAATATGAGCTAAAATAGGCAATCGAAAAGATGTGGAATGAGGTAATTAGTGACAAAATCATAAAAAATTTGATTGACTCGATGCCAAACAGGATCGGCTTAGTTATCGGGGCTATTGGCGGTTCGACAAAATCCTGGTTTATATTAATATTTTAATAGATATTTTTAAATGTTTTATACAATTTTTCCAAATAAATTCATATGAGTACAACAATTTTTATTAATTTCCTCGTTAACACTACAAATTTTATTTTTCATTTTATGAATATTATGTATTGTTTGCTTGGGTTTTGACCATTTTTCACGCCTAATAACATACTCTTTTCCTTTGCAAAACATTTTAAAATTATCAAAAGGTAAGAATAACATTGGTTTAAGGAGATCCTCAATTATTTTTTAGTGATGCAATTTTTATGACCACGACTGTATACCTCGATTTATTTTCAGATGACTTATAACTCCTTCAAAAGAACACCTTCAAAAATCAAAATAACTAATTTTTCAAAAGAGGTATTTGAAAGTTCCATCTGAGTTTAAAAAATGAAAAAGTTGGTATTGGTAAATCAATCCATTCCTACTGTAATGATGGTGTTGATATTATTTGATTAACCATTAGGAAATTTTTAAAACCTTGGAACTTTTTTGAATTTAACTAATGTCATAATTCCCATGAAACTGCATAAAAAGTTCAAACATGATAAAACTCAAAATATGACTTTTTTTTTAAAAAATGTTGGAAATGGAGTATATGATATGTCGTTACTGAATTGAAAATTTTCAGCTAATACAATTGCTACTGAAGGCTTAATTCAAAAATGCCAATTTTGGAGTTATGAAAATATAAAGTCTTTTAATCATTAAAACTGCATATTTTCGGTTTTCCCATGTTTTAGCCGGTCTTTCAATGACTTGTACATAAGTATCCACATATTTTCGTATGTAATTAAGGTTACTCAATTACTTTCTCAATTCCAGTGATCTTTTTTAAATTATTTGCCAACAAATTATATTAATAATTCTGTTTAGTATATACAGGGAATTTTTTCAATAAATATCACTCAAAGTATTCTTTTACTTTTAAAACAGTGGCTATTCGGTTTTCCTGTAGGTTTTCCCTTTTTTTCAATTATAACTCTCTCATTCTGTTTTTAATTAATAAATATCTGACTGGATAATATTTTTCAAATTGAACCTCAACACGCAAAATGAATATACATTAGTTGTGATAAGAAAAGTATTGTATCGGATTTCAATCTATGTGCTGATAATCAGCAGCTAGGAAAAACTGATTCAACGATCTTCCAAGGCGTAGTTATTAATAATAAATTAAACTGGACAAATCATTCATAGTTACGACCGACCAATGGCCTGGTCAAATGACCTAGGAGCTGGTTGGGAATTGATTCGTACTATGTGACACGCGCTAAATGGATCAGTGTCCAATCCTTGGAATGAGTTCAAATGTGGATCGTCAATTATTCCAACTTATTATCCAAAACCTATAAATTGTTCAATAGTAAACAAATATTAAATTGTAACACACAATTCCTCCATGATAAGAAATATATTGCTAGGAAATACGCTGTTACTAGAGTTGCCCTGAGGCCTCGCGGATACCATAATGCAATACGAGAACCCGATATCGCACTAACCGAGTGAACCAAGCCGGGATTCCTACGGATGGAAATGAGGTGGCTTTCCACCTTCCTCTAAGATGATTTCACTATGAATGTAAATAGCTGAGTAATCTCTCATAAATTAAAACCAATTGGAAATTCTGTTACGATATTCTAGGTCAAGTAATTACCTTAAATTAAATATGGTCAATATTTCGACTATAAATTTCAAATAGTATCTTCCTTATTAAATCATTGCATCAATCATGATATACATTTACACCTATGTCTACTTTATTACATTATATTATTTTATTCAATTGATGCAAAGGAACTGTTAAGAAAACCGAAAAGGGGATTGTTTGATTAGTGTGTATTAAAGTATTCCTAGGAAAAGTTTTGTTTACGTTTCTGTTATAGTGCCCGATGTCTAAAGCATTCCTTACATTAATTAGGTGTCTTAGGAAATGGATTTTAAGAGAAAATCTGAAAAAGCCCATCTTTTGAATCAATACATTTTTGGTGATGAAATTTGATATATTATTTATATTAGTAAATATAGAAAGAGAGAGACTTCAAATTAACAAAAAAAAAAAAAGACTTTTCGGAACCAGATTCGCATTTTATAATTATTTGTTATGTGTCTGTAGTATCGATGGAAACTTGGTCGTTGATATTTAAATGTTGGTGTAAAACGTTTGCTCCTGGATCTCCTTTCGAAAAAAAGCCACATAGCTTATGGTTTATTATGTTCTGATACACATCCTTTCAAAATATTTGTTAAGTTTATTCTATTATTGATAACTACGTCTGGGAAGATCGTTGTATCAGTTTTTCTTAGTTGCTGATTATTAGCACATAGATTTAAATTCGATACAATACTTTTCTTATACAACTAATGTATGTTCATTTTGCGTATTGAGGTTCAATTTGAAAAATATTATCCAATCAGATAATTATTAATTAAAAACAGAATGAGAGAGTTATAATTGAAAAAAAAGGGAAAACCGAATAGTCACTGTTTTAAAAGTTAAAGAATACTTTGAGTGATATTTATTGAAAATATTTCCTGTATATACTAAACAACATTATTAATATAATGTGTTGGCAAATAATTTAAAAAAAATCACTGATAGAATTGTGCAAGTGGCTAAAACATGAGAAAACTGTAAAATATGCAGGGTTTTAATGATTAAGAGACCTTATATTTCACAAATTCCTAAAACCAACGTAAAATGACCGTATCACGCCTTCAAAAGAGCAATTTCATAACTACTAAAAAATTGGAAATCAAACATTTATTAATTAAAAACAGAATGAGAGACTTATAATTGAATAATTTAGGATACTTTGAATGATGTGTTGAGTTCCAATTTTACAGATATTTGTGAAGAGAATTTTTGGTGAAAATAATATTACTTCAGAATGAAGTCCATGTAGAATAACCATGCAGCAGTTACAGTGCGCTAGTGGTTACTACATTGCGACAGTCAACATGACCAGTTTTGTCAAGCTCTCAGTCAAGTGATGAACCCGCATTCGAAGTGGGTAATGAACACGCCTTAATATTACCTTCCCTTTGTTAAAAAAAAAAATGTAACTTTTTTCTGTTATTTTATTTGAAAAGTGTTTTTGCCACGTTTGACAACTTTTGTATGAGTTAAAAGACTTGTTTTAATCAACTTTAGTTAAAATGTTAGAATTGCATTGATATAACATTAATTATATTTATCTAAAAAATCGTTTAATATTTGTGCAATTGATGCGCATAATGACTTAAAAAAATTAAAATCTAGTTGGACTTTTCGTTTGCCCTAAACGATTCTATTATGATTTTATACACCTATAAATTGTGCTTTAGGTGATCATTATTGATTTTTTAATTGTTAAATCACTGTACTGGGCAATTGTGAGTACTTAATATGCTTATATGTTTATGTAGAAATATTAACAACTAAAAATAAGTTTTCATTGACGAATATTTCCAGCATTGTTATCTTCCAACATCTTTCGGTTGAAAAAATTCACTTTCTACCGTGGCAAAACAGAATTCTAGTTTATTCATTTTATTTTTTTTGTTAGTTGTTATAATTTTTAAATATTTTTATTCGAAAAGAGAAGATACTATATGTCCCGGACCGGGACTCGAACCCGGGGTCTCCCATGTTTCCCTCATGGTACTCTTCCAACTGAGCCATCCTGGTTCGACTCTCGGTCAGACAAATCCTTACTCTTTACTGATCCCCTATCCCCGTTTTCTCGCAATATGCGATGTATACAAGGGGAAGAATGTTTATTGAACATTTCTTTTATTAGGAATTTGTTGACTTACGTCATTATGTATTATTATAGTTTATTTATAAAATTATAATATAAATATAATATATAATAAAATTATATTTCTAATATAATATATAAACTTTATAAAATTAATAACTTATAATAATATATAATGACGTAAGTCAACGAGATCCTAATAAAAGTAATGTTCATTACTTACCCTTTTTACATCGCAAATGGCGAGAACAAATGATATGGGATCAGTGAAGAGAGAGGCTGCAGCGGTGAAGAGATGGAAGTTGTGTCGGACTACACTTACCAGGGATCTGTGATGCAAAGTTCGGGAGAAGTGGACAGTGAAATTTCGAAAGGCAAACACTGTCTACCACCGGGGCAAAAACAGTGGTAGGAAAGAGAGAGGTGGGACTAGAGGGAAAATTGATAATATTCAAGACAGTTTACCTTCCTGTTCTCTTGTATAGTGCAGAGAGTTGGGTGTTAACTGAAGGACTCTGTAGTGGTATTATCGCTGTGGAAATGAATTACCTGCGAAGAACAGCTGGAAAAACTAGAAGGGACCAAATAAGAAATAAACATATTAGAAGAGAGCTTAATATGCGTTCGATCACGGAAACAATTGAAAAGAAGCAGCTTAAGTGGTTCTGGCATGTCTGTAGAATGGAAAGGCATAGGGACCCTCTCAAGACAATGAAGTACTGTCCATCTGGGAGGAGACCAAGAGGAAGCCCTCTATTGATATTTCTGGATGAGATAGAACGAATACGGAAATCTAGCGGTAAAACGTTGAATGGAATGAAAAAGCTCGCCGTTAATTGGGTGGACTGGCAAGCTTGGCTAGATGCGCGCCCCATGCTGGAAGACGCTAAGGGGTGAAGAAGAAGAAGAATAATGAAGAGAAATGATTTTTTTGACCGAGTCGAACCAGGATGGCTCAGTTGGAAGAGTACCATGACGGAAACATCGGAGACCCGGTTCGAGTCCCGCTCCTGGACATATCTTTTCTTTTCAATTAAAGATATTCAGAATTCTAGTTGTTTGATCGGATTGTTTACGCGGATTTTAAATTCAAAATTCTATAAAATGCTTGTGCAGTCCAATAATATGCTTGGCACACACACACACATATATATATGTTATCTATTATACATGTTTATATAATATTTATATATGTTTTGATTAGTAATCAATAAAATGTATTATTACACTTCTGTCGGCAGTTCTCATAGCTGCCTATTTTTTTATTTTATTTTTTAGCGAAGCCTCAGGTCTAAAAAAAGATGGAAAACATAGGCGGTTACTCCAAAATGCTCAAATCGTCAAAACAAAAAAAATACGAGTGCTATTGTAGCCTATCACGATGTTTTGCAATAGCAATGGGCGTTTCTCTTATTCCTAAACTCGTTTCCTCAACAAACAACAATTGCCCTAGCCTAACATAATCAAACTATTGTTCTAATATCCAACATAAAACCATTGTCCCCGTTATTCTCAACAGCCTCTTCTATATTCTGTTCTTACCCTCTCTCGACTCCGCTTCACCTTTGTATTAGAATCCAATAAATCACTACTTATCAAGATGTCCTTATCACCAGGAATACTGATAATTCCTTATCACAAATTCCTACGCCAAACCCACCAGTGTTGGTTTGTCTCCTCTATATTTCCGATAACACTGTCGCATTAGGAACTCCCCTTTGTCAAAACTGATCCAGCATAGCTTGTTTTTATCCAATCCACAATTTCCGTTTGTATTACATTTGTTCATCTAGTTGTGTTTATTTGTTGTACTTATTGAGGTCTTTGTGATTTTTACACGAGACATTTATTTGGTTTTTGCCAACAAATCCAAATATTCATTGAAATGAATAATTAAATATAGGGAAAGCGAGGTGGCTCTATTCTTTTCTGAAAATTTGTTAACAGTGCTTTGATTGACCTAACAAAAATGAGTCAAAACCGAAGAAAAATGAGTTCGGATAGTTCTAAAAGGTGGAAAATTACATCTATATATGAGAAAAACTAATTCATCACAAAGTGCAGAAAAATGTGGTAAGGTGACTTCCCCGAGTTGGGATTTTAAGCCCCTCTGAGATCCTCTTCATTTTCAGATTGACAAGAATAACAATCCGCATGAATTTTAATAAAAGTAATGGATACGGAATCTGTGGTAAATCTGCTTTGCTGAACATTTAGGAATAAGGGAGTTAACTTGTTTCCCCTATAATATAAAAATGTGTTTTAAAACTTAGGTCTTTGTTAATCTCTTCGAATTATATGAAATAATAATAGCTTCTGACACAATCAATATTGTTAAATTTTAATTAAATTAATTGGAAACATTTTAGGGAAGATATTGAGATAGATAGGATTCTTACTGTTAGATCAGGTTTCGATCCAGGTTGTTGGTACCAAATTCCTTTTGTATTACACCGGCCGTGGATTGACTCCGGGATCAGGAGCCTCTCAAGGGCCTCAAGACAAGGGCCTTCTTTAAGCCAATTCGATTAAAGGGACGATCCTTTTTCTCCCTTTTTTGCCATAGTGGGAATTAGGTTAAAAGATCGATTAAAGAAAAGAGGTACTGCTATAATTTACAGTAAACTTCACGTTTTAAATTTATTAAATTATAAACTGTTGATATTTAACAATGAAAATAACATGAATGCTAGAAGGAGCCATGAAAAGAAACTATTTCCGTTGAAAACATGGAATTCAATATAGCAAAATTAATTGGTATAACGCAGTAAACCTTTCTTATTCATGAACCTTTCTTATTATCCAAATTATTCTTTTACATGTCGATTAAATATAAAAAATTTTTTTTTAAAGTTTAAATGTAAGTGTAGCCAAGTATACTATTCATGAACTAACTATCTATATATGTACAATAATGTACTTTTCTTATATATTAGATATTGCCAGATATAATTTTATAACAAGATGGTTAAATAGATAATCCCGAAATTTGCTTCAACCAACATTAGTAACAAAATATTTGTATCTATTGTTTTTTTCCTAATTTCTATAATGTTGAGGGGTCGTTGTAGTGTCGTAGAGCGCTGAGTTGCCGTCCCGAAATCCCTGGATTCAATTCCCGCTACTTGGCAGACTTTTATTTAATCTGTTATATGGATCTAATCCCAAGGACTCTACTTGGGCTCACCTAGTGTATAAAAATCTTCATTTTTGTGCCGTTTAGAAGACTTTTAGGATCATAAAATTTAACAATATACACGATAATAATTATCTTTTCTGAAGAGGTTGTAGTTGTTTGTTTGTTCATTTACTGCTTGTTACTACTTTGTTTGTCACTTTTTGCTGCTATTCTTAATCGGACGATCGGAGCTACGTTGGGAGCTCTAAATTTTGCCCATCAAGGTTTAATTAGGAGAGAGATTTTTATAACGAGTCCCTTCCGAAGGACGGCGTAACTAAGGATTTTTTACTCCCTTTAAAAAAATCCTAGGGCCACCTGCCGGGTTAAGAACCCGCGATCTTGGGCTAAGTAGTCTGTTACGCTAACCACTAGACCACAGGTCGCCTATCTTGAACTTGAACAATAGTTTCTTAGCGTTTAATTACTATGTCATTATGTAATTTTCTGGAGAGGATCTTGAAGATACTTTGTTAGTGTGAGATACTTAATAGTTCAAATACTTAGTCATTTCTATTTGTTTAAATACTTAATAATATTAAAGCAGATTAGTAATATTAAATATAAATTCTAGAAGTGTTTAAACTAACTAATAATACATGACTTATACATTTTTTTCTGGAGCCATATAATACTTACTTTTTTGTTTTAGAATTAAGTAAATTTCGTTAGATAAAATGAAAGCTTCATAATGATGAAGATTATTGGCACCAACGTAATCCTCGGATAATATCTTAAATTTGACCAATCAATGAAAAAACCAACGAACAATGCTATTCGAATGACCAAATCCACTTTTGTCTTTTGTACATTTTTACGTAATAATGTTGAGATTAAGCACGATAATCCTTTTTCCAATTTTCTTTATTTTAAATAATTCATTTTAGTTGTATATGTTGATTATATCAATTTTTATTTTATAAATTTTCATTCATTGTTATGTATTTTTTCATTAATTTTAATTAGTTCCTTAGTTAAATTTATTTACATGTTCTAAGTTAATTTTCTTCTCACTTAAACGTCTCACCTCTTGTGGTTTACCTTGGCAAGGAAAATGATGCAGGATCAATTAAAATTTATGAAATATTGCATAACGACATTAAGAATGTAAGCAGAACTAAATAAATTTAATTAAATACTTTTAAGGCAACAACTGAATAATATTGGCTCGAGGCAGGAAGCCAAGTTAAGACTTAGCAGATGCTTAAGCTCTCCTTACAGATTAAGTTTTCGCGTTCTAGTAAAGGAACGTATATTACGTTTTCAGAAAAATCAATCTCATGAGAAACACTAAACATAGTAAATTTTCAAACATAAATGAGAAAAGCTTATATTCCTCTGGTGAGAAATGATTTACTAATGGTTAGAGAATAGTGCACACAAAATTAATCTTAACAATTTAAAGAATGATTATATTGTTCTACTATTATCTTTAGAGGTTATTGATCAGTCAGCATATATATATATATATATATATAGTATGGACGTACGGAAAAAATGAATTATAATTCAGAGTTTCGATGCCGGTGGTCCCGGGT
The DNA here is from genome assembly GCA_037127475.1 of Arma custos. NCBI lineage: Eukaryota > Metazoa > Arthropoda > Insecta > Hemiptera > Pentatomidae > Arma > Arma custos. The sequence goes on along the minus strand of CM073764.1, from coordinate 27,687,370 downwards.
TCAAATCCGGCTGTGGGAGGTAACTTATTTAAACAGTTGACAGCTGGGAGTGGACCGTGTGAGATCTGGAAACTATTCCCTATCCAGGATTTAATAAGTGGGCGCCTTTAATTGGGGGAAACTCTGGTGGTTGTGCGTGTAAGAACAAACCATTTCCCTGTAAAACCGTTGTTCACAGTTTCTGTTACAGTACAGTTTCTACCACCCACTGAACCCAAGGTCCTTTATGGGTTGTAGTTGTACAGAATTTCTTTTTTGAAATAGAAAAGTATGTCCTGTGTGCCCTACGAGATAGATCGATTTCCTTTTTAATACTTTTATACTTAATTATAGGGCTTTCATTCCACATTAACTGCCAGAGATATATCTTTTTTAAGGGATCTGGTTAATTCTGATGGAGTTAATAATGCATTACCCTCTTCAGGAAGCGCTAGCGCTTCTTTTGCTGTTTGATCAGTCATTTCATGTTCTATGGCCCTAATGTGATTAGGAGTCCATAAAGTGCTTACGCCAATTTTGTTGACTCACTAGAAGCGAAGAGGATTGGGACTGGGATTCAAAAATTGGGAAAATAATTATAAGGTGTCCCGGATCTTACAATATAAGCTGTTCAAGGATACCCACGAGTCAGCAATTATTGTCTTGGCTATATTGTTCCTAAATTGTCGATATTAAAGTAATGCAGTTGTGAAGAATGGCTGTTTTGACATAAATTTTGTAATGAAGCTAAACAAGTAAATATAATTACTGGATATATTAGATAAGGATGGTGACTGTATTAAATATTTACTAGATTTTAAATATCGACTTTTTAAAACAAATAATACATTGCGTTACGATACAAGGATATCCATTTACCCCCTCCAGGGGTCTTATGTTGAGCCGAGTCCAATTCCTCGGCTGGAAATGAGGTGTGCCAGCAATATATCTTTGCGGCTCCGCCTAGCGACACCTCCCTAGCCGAAGGGTTGGCGGAATTTCCACAATATTCTTATTTTTCACATGTATAACCTTTCTATCTGGTGAGATTTCATCGTTTACCCGCTATATTTTATAATATGTATTCCTTTTCTCTGTTATAATTTTACTGATCATTTGATAATTAAAACTTTCGGAGATGCTACAATAAAAACAAATAATAATTTTGAGTTAAAAAGTCAGTTGAACCCTTTACTCTAATGAGTATTTAATTACAATGTTTCAGCTCACACATCTCGTATGTTGTTTAAGAAGATAAATAATTACAATAAAAATACAAACCAAAATTTAGAATTTAATCAGTAATTTGTACTTATTGTACATTGTATTTCATATATTATTCGTAGGGCAAAACAACAAGAAAAATATATCGAGCAAATAAAAAAAATCGACTAGAACTCTTAGTAATACCTCTGCCCCTCAGTGCATAGGAAAATATTATGTGGTGAACGAAGCAAGGTTGTGAAAAAGGGAGATTTGGCTAGATGTTTTTTGTATTTGTGATGCATATTGTATATAATTGTTTTATACTTTTTGTTGTATGTTAAATGTACATTTTGTACAAATTTATACAAGTATACAAAAGATAGGGTAGTGGATCATAGGTAGAACGTAGATTTTCCGTGCCGATTGTCCTGGGTTAATATCCGGCTGAAAGATATTATTTAATCTTTTAGCGGTCGGAGATGGATCCTTTGGGACCTAGGGTAGGGGGGGGGGGGAGGCTCAATAAGCCTCTATAACGCGAGTACTCAAAATAGGGAGAAAAATCTAGCAGTTGAGCATGATCTATTACAAGTCATCTCCCTGAAGTATAGTCTCTACCTCATACTGATTATTCATGGGTTGTAGTGGAAGTGGTAGGTAAACGGTAGGGAATAACTAAAAAAAAATCATATCAATGTCAGCCCTTTTTTTCTATAATTTTTAGATATTGTGGTTCGATCTTGTAACTTTGTAAAAATAAATTACAAAATAATTTATTTTTACAAAGTTACAATTAGTTAAACTACTCAGAACTATTTCAATTCCCGATCAATTGCTACTTCAGTTCTGTCAAAACGTGAGCGCTGTTCAGGAGATGTGGCTAACCAAGTCAACCGCAGTCATCTTCAGAACGCTCCATCAAACATGACCGTTATATCCGTTCACCAAACTCACTAATCCAGATCGTTCATTCAACTCAAACGAAATTTAATTAAACATTTCATTTAGCCAATATGAACCTGGTAATAAAATATTGAATGACCGGCATTTTATTTTTTATTGTACCTTAGAGTTGACGACAGAAATGTGTATGTGATTTCAAAAATCTGTAACTTTGGATCATCTGTGAATCTCAAACTTAACTGATTATAATTTTAGGATACAACAATGTTTGCATATTTAATCCTTTTAGATCCTGACATATTCATTTTTTAAATTGATAAATTTTATATAATCTACGTATTGCTTATTAAATTATATGAAGATGTTTCATAACTTTTTATGTGAATGCCTTTATTGACTTTAATCCTGCTATATTGCTTGAGCAGTTCACTGTGCGATATCTGCCTCCAGAGGCTTTTCTAAAACAATATTGTTATAATATTACTTTTTGCAGAAAAATTATTCAGCTTTATTAAATAATAAAACAAAAAAATTAGATTTTACTTTAAAAATATTGAAGTTTTGGTACAGAATCAATTAATTTTTGTTTAATAAAAGAAGAAGGGTTGATCAAAGTTAATTTATAACAAAAATAAATTGTTATAAAATGTAATGAATTTTAATTAAATATAAATTTTCTTTTTTATAATACTTAAAGATATATTTTTTATAATCTTAATCGACTTTAATCATGCGTTACTGCGATATACGCAGTTTCAGGTTAGTCTCAAATACTCTTAAATATCATGGTATCTACAAGCAACATATTTATTCATTTAAGGAAAATACTCACGCTTATAAATAATAGTATATGAGATTTTACCTAAGTTACTGTGTATGTAGGGACAATAAATATAACAATTTTTGAACCAATTGTTGAAATTATTTAAAATTGAAATTTATTCAAATTTAAGCACACTGGTTGTATTCTGAGTTTGGTCTTGAAGTTAAATGAGTTAAGGTTTGTTTATGATCAACTTTACTATCCCAATAAACATAAACGTTTGCAATGTTAAAATTTTCAAATCTAAGATGCACGTTAAAGGTATAGATAGTGACAATCAAATTTGACCTTTATTAATCTCGGATTAATCCCGTTGAATACGATTGAAAAGTGACAACTTTTTTTGCATAGGTGTCTTTATTAAAAGTCACCTATCCTACCATATCAGGTTTTGGTTTTCCCGAGTGACCGGTGTTCTTGTTTAGATTTGCGCCTTAGGCTGCTGGACTCCACATATATCCTGTGGGTAAAAGACAGCAGCTAATCGGGCAGCGTTGCGCTGACAAGAATACCCCCTCCCTTGTGTAGAGACTGTGAACATGACGGAGCCAACAGGACCCTCCACTACAGCAGCAGCGGTCAGCACTGCAGAGCCCACGGTGACCAAGAAGAGTAAGAGCGACGTCGATGACGGCTGGGAGCAGCCAAAGAAAGTCTGCAGGCAGACGAACCGGACGATAAACTTCTCGGTGAGTACCCAAAACAGTTATTTATCTCTGTGTAGTGACAGTGTTCCCAGTGATAGTGCCCCCAGTGCGCCACCTAAATTCAAAAAACCACCTCCTATAGTAGTTAGTGGTGCGACTAGCACAATAAGAGCAGTAGAAGAGCTTCAGACCGCTGGGTTTCAGGACTTCAGCATTCAAAAAACCAAAGATGGAATCAGAATTTTCCCGGGCACCTTAGAAGCGCACGCGGGAATTGTGAATTTTTTAAAAACAAAAAATAACCCATTCCACACGTACGCGACATCCAATGGATCCAGAACAAATAAATATGTCATATACGGGCTAGACCTCGAATATGACATAGAAGAAATAAGTACATTTCTAAAAACGAAATTACAGGATGTTTTAGACGTGCGCCGCATGAGGAAGAGCAACAAGGACGGAGTAAAAACCGAACTTCCACTTATCCTGATCACCACAGCAGCGACAGTAAAGCTGGCCGACCTACAAGCTGTGCAAGCAGTCAATCGAGTTAGATTCACTGCCAAGATATACAAAGGACGGACAGGCATTATCCAATGCCATAGATGCCAACAGTTCGGACACACTAAAAATCACTGCTCTCGAGCACTGGTATGTGTCCGTTGTTCTGGCCCACATTTAGTCTCTGAGTGCCAGAGAGAAACAACCCCACTGAAGTGCTTCAATTGTGGAGAAACTCATGTAGCCTCATTCTCAGGCTGTGTAGTCAGGAAAGCTCTGCAGGCGAAACTGGAGAAACTCCGCCAAAGTACCAGGACTAGAAGCAAGCCTAATCCAGCAGCACCACCAGCATTTAACGAGAAAAATTTTCCCCATCCCCCCAAACTAACTCAAAGACGGACTGACGGACCAATGAGGGACCGACCTCAACCTCCACCCAGGCAGACCGAATGGACTTCAGCGGAGAGGACCGTTGACAGGCCCTGTTACGATACTACACCCCCTTGGGTAGAACAACTTATGACAAATATCAACAATTTCACAAACACTGCAAACAGACTCTTAGAGTTATTTTCTGCTCTACTGACAAAATGAATAACCCAATGACGCTACTAAATTTCAATACTGACGGACTCATGCCTAAAATTACAGAGGTATACGCCCTGATAGCACAGACCCAACCCACTGTAGTGATTCTCACTGATACCAGAGTTAATTTCCAGCGCATACGCATTCCCGGGTACGATCTAACGGGAGACCATTTGGTTGAGCAAAAAGGTGGGGTCATGATAGCCATTCGACACGGTACAAGATGGAGGGATCACCCCACACCAGGGGCCATCAGAGACCCAAAAATACACCACAAAACCATACAGGTTCAACTGGATAAACCCACCATTATTACAGGGTTATACAGAAGACCTAGATCATCCCATGAAGAATTCTCGAGACTGCTCCACGCGTGCGCCAAGAGAACAAACCATTGGGTAGTGGGCGACCTAAACGCCCGGCACACCCTCTGGAACAATGCCTCTTGCAGTGAAGCGGGAAAAATTATTTTAAAAACACCGTTTACAGTGGTTCACCCCGATACCCACACATTTATACATAGGGCTAATGTGGCATTCAGGTCAACGATCGACCTACTTCTAACTAGACAGCCCCATCGCCTTATTGAATGCGTAGCGCTGGATATTATAACAACGGACCATAGGCCTGTGCTTTACTCATTAGATGGAGAAACACCATTCTCACCTCCACCTACTAAATTTAAATATCAAGCAGCAGATTGGGAGTTTTATAAAGCACATGTCTACCATAATTTGTCAACTGTTCCTACTCTCCGAAAAACGAAAGACATAGACGATTACCTAGAGTTTTTTACAAAAACGATCAGAAGCGCCGCGGATGCGGCCATACCGAAATTTAATCCACTTCCGCCAGCCCTGCGTCCCCTACCAGATCACATTCTTTCACTTATCGCCTTGCGCAATAAGTGGAAGAATAAATGGTACAGGACTAGGGATCATGAGGTGAAATCGGTAGTGAGTTCCCTTACTACTCAGGTTCGCAATCTCATGAAACAATGGCGGACTGCACAGTGGCATGAGAAGCTCCGAGCAATCCATGGCGACCACCGTAAATTTTGGAAATTACTCAGGGCGAGCACAAGGAAGAGAAGCTCTACATTACTACACGACGGAGACAAACTGTTGACAGATGAGGAACAAGCAAGTAAGTTCGCTGATCACTACAGTGCCACTATAGCCCGTCGAACAATCAGTATGACTGAAATCCCGAACGAAGAAATAGGAAATAATTATATGTTTGTATCCCCGAAGCAGCTGAAGGCGATTCTCCGTCGTTCGCGAGGGAATAAAGCCCCAGGCCACGACGGAATACAAACTATACTCCTAAAACAATTACCAAGAAGAGGCATAGCTCACCTGACGAACCTCTACAACTCCTGTCTCAGGCTGAGATACTTTCCTGAGGCATGGAAAAGAGCTATCCTCTTTCCTCTGCTGAAGCCCGCAAGAAATGGTAATCAGCCAGTCGACTACCGGCCTATTAGCTTACTTCCGCACATGGGCAAAGTTTTTGAGAAAATTATTCTTAATTATCTCAAAACCTATTGCTCAGAAATAGCGTTAATCCCACCGGAGCAGACCGGCTTCCAAGCCGGACTGTGCCCGGACCACCATCTGGCGAAGCTACACGCGGAAGTAAGCCAGAACACAGTTAAGAACGAGGCAACCGCTTTGATATCCATAGACTGCACGGAGGCGTTTGACTCAGTGTCCCATAGCCTTCTATGTAAGACACTGCAGGACAACGAGTTTCCCGAGCAGCTATATACTATCATAAGGTCCTTTCTGACACAACGTTCAATAAAGGTACGAGTCGGCGAAGAGCTGTCCAACCCCTTTCCACTCACGTGTGGTGTACCTCAAGGGTCTGTGCTATCACCGGTATTATTCTCAGTTTATACGGCGGAAATCGTTGGTGCCAAATACAAAAAAGCTACTGTGGCGGCGTATGCCGATGACATTGCCATCTACAGTAGCTCATTGAATGCAGAGAGAGCTCTACGGCAGGCGGAGGTGGCCTGTGAGGAAATAACTAAAAGACTGGACGGATTGAATATTACAGTTAATCCCAAAAAGACCGACTGTATTATTCTCTCCTTCCAAAAGAATAAGCGCCCTCTACCTAAGGTTTATAGAGTAGCAGGCAAAGTTAACAAACCTGCGAATAGGATAACGTATCTCGGTGTCACCCTCGACCGGCACTTGACGTTATCCCAACATTGCAATAAGAAGATCAGGTCGGTGAGAACCAAATCTTACAGGCTAAATCATCTTTTAACCTCACCGAACTTATCACTCCGCCTCAAAGTAATGATCTATAAGGCAGTTATTAGACCAGCACTCCTTTATGGGGCGCCTATGTTGAATAACATTTCGCCAACAACCTCAAAAAGGCTCCAACAATTTCAAAACCGTATGCTGAGGCGTATAGTAAGGCACACTTCTCTACAAAGGACGAAATCAGACATAATACACGAGACTCTCGGACTCCCGACGGTAACGGACTTCATCACACGGAGGCATATCAAATTTTTTGATAGCCTCCAACACTGCACGAATCCACTATTCAACGCACTTACACCGACAGGCCGACCTCAGCGCTGGCAAACACACGTACAGACACTCAACATGGACTGAGTAAACTACTAACAAACTCCAATCAGACAGAACTAGTGAGCCCCATCACTGGATCCCCCACTCCTTCCATTTAATTAATGTTCAGAAAATCCTTCAGACAATCCTCTCTTAAAATGCAGCTGGTGCAGTAGAAGAGATACAATCTATCATTAGAAATTTTTAATATGTTATTTTTTCAAATATTTATAACAACCAAAGGGGTTAAGAAATAAAAAAAAAAAATAAAAAAAAAGCACGTTAAAATTTAATATAAAATTTGGTTGATGCAGGTAATAATAGACACCTATAAAAATAGGCACAGAGGAGCTGTTTACTGGTTAATTAATATGCATTTACTTCAGCGGTTTATACAATATTTACTTACAAGATGTCATAAAAGATCGATTTTAGCTTAATTTAAAAAGTAAAAAAATATTAGATTTTATTATAAATACATGGAGATATTGTTAAAAAAACAATTTAATGAGATATGTTCAAAAAAATAAAAAGGCCTAATCAAAAATAATTAAAATAAAATTTAGCTGTGTTTAATTATTAAATATTTGAAGATATTTTATACTTTTTCATCTGAAAGCTTATATTAGCTTTTCATCCTGCTAAATTGCTTGGACAGTTCACTCTGCGATATTAGCCGTTGGTTGCTTTTCTCAAGAACTAGAAGAACTATTAGACTGACTTTTTTTTATATCTGACACCCGTCACAAGTTACTTCAGAGCGATGTTTCCTACCTGGCGTTGCCAAATATCGTCTAAAAAAAGTAACCATAATATAACCATATTATGGTTCACTGTTAATTTTCCTTGTACCCGATAATTTATAACATAATTCCACTATATGAGACAAAATATTAGATTTGTTTGTATTAAATTAAATACACGTTTGTTTTCATAAGTTATGGCATTATAATTAAAACTACCTGTCGCAAGAGCTTTTTTTATTGGACAAAATAGAAATAAAAAGTGTTTATATTTATTCTATGATGATATTCCCAGATTTTTAAGATATCCGACTTATCTAATCGACGAAGCAGGTTAATTAAGAATATTATTAGGAATATAATCACATTTTTTAATATTAGCTTACCGTTATTAATGAGCCTCATTTAAATTCACCATATTTTTCAGGCCGAATTCGTCGAAACTTTTAAATAATCCTTCTCTTTACCTTCACATTTACCTAAACATTTATGTTTTTTTGCCATATTGTTAAACACAGTATTGTTTTAATGCAGAGCTAGTGAGATGGAAATATATATTCTCTTAGTGTTAAAAAAGAGAACAATTATTGCATCCTTCCATGTTTAAAAAGCACTTAAGATCAGCCCTTATTGCAATAAAAGTTCTTATATTTTTTATTTACTACTTATAATTCGTTAATGAGTCGCCCACATTGATTCTGTATTTTATATGAGTTATTACTTAACCAGGATTATTCTTTGTAATTGCATTATATTTGTAGGGTGAGATATTTACGCAATGATAAACAAACAATAATTTACATTATACAATAAATTTACCTGAGTTCAACGATTTTATTACTCGATAAGCTTAATTACTCGGTATCCGGAGAAGCCTGTAGCTGATCACTATCTGGTGTAATCTGTTACCCGGTGCCGTATTAGGAACGGTGAAAGAAGATATAGTGTTAGAGAACCAATGTACCAAAGACACAGGATAATAATGTTGAGAATGTTATTGACAGAGTCTTATTTCCACGCTCTTTTCTTCTTTTCATTATAATAGGCGGTATTCTCGATTAATAAATATAAATATATATTAATAAATACCTCATTCCCAGATTGTTAAATTTAACAACTTTTAATACAAACATGTGTCCCTAAATCTTCACTGCTGATCATAATTGCCGTCCATAGAGACAAATTAAATATCTAACCCACCGAACTAGAGGATAAGCAGAGGTCATGAACAAAAAAAGATGCAGATAAATATCGAAAAGTTACTTTATAATTTATTTAATTGATGGATAAATATATTACTAAAAAAATCTCGCCAAAGTAGATTATTGGTGAAAGTGAGAGGATGTTTTCAAAATCAATTATTAAATGAACACAGCAATAATTTTGTAAATAAAGTTATCATTATTAATTTATTGACTGTAATAAGTTTTTTTAAATTTCAGTTAACCCTTTAAAAAGTATAATTTAGTCAAAGTGATGAAGCATCAAAAAGATAAAAAAGGGAACAGAATTAATTATTTATAATTTAAAAATTGCTACTAAAACTAAAAGCTGTGATGATATTATATACGGAAATATAAAGTAAAAAATTGAATGAAGAGAAATTTAACAAATTGTTTCCTTAATAAAAAGTTTCCTTGTTTGTATGGTTTAACGACGTAAAAACTTTATTTTCTTTTTTTTTATAAGCACCCATACAAACATAATACGGATAAATACATATCGAATAAATCAGTGGGCCATAAATAAACCAAGGCAATAATAATAGGATCGAACTACTTCCTTAAAACTATTCCCCATAACCTACTACTCCTTCTAAATAATAACCCCATCAATTTCTACCCAACCGTCAAAACCCTTGGAATTATTTTTGATCAAACCCTCTCCTGGAAATCTCTGAAATCTCTCGTCGTATCTTTTCCACCTTAAAGTGCCTGAATTACCTTCGTCACCTGTTACCAATTGAAACCCGTAGACTTCCTTAATTTTCCCTCATTTGGACTATTGCTGTACAGTATATGGAGGTATCACTGAAGATCTCGAAGCAAAACTAAAACGGTTGATCAATTGCCTAGTTCGTTTCATCTTTGGGATCCCGAGAGACGCCCGTATCACCCGATATTACGAAGAGTTGAAGTTGCTTTACCCTTCCTATCGTCGTAAGTATTTCCTAGCTTCCTTTCTTTACAAAGTTATCCAATCCCGCCGACCATCATACATCTCCTTAAATTCAGAACCTCGGTCCACTCCCGTAACACCCGTTCTCAGCTCTCAGACCTATATACAGCATTCCAATGAAATTTAGAGTTATAAGTTTTTGATCCTGTATACCCCATATAGTAGATTTCAAACTAATTATATAAAATGGAAATCAAGTACACCAAACAGACTAAAACCGAACCTCCTATGAAGGAGATTAAAAAAATGACAACAGCAGGTGTACAATGAATCCCATGAAAATGTTTAGTTAGTCATAGATTTAAGAGGAAATAACTGTAAGAATCTTATGCAATAGTTGTCTGTGTTTTTTTTTCAAAAGATGAATTCATTAAAAATAGCTAGTTTAGTTTGAATATATTCAAATACTTATTATTGGAATTGAATAGATTCTTATTCAATTATAAAATTACAGTCCCTTTTAGGACGTTACACAAAAATATTTTCAGACTTATTTGATTCAATCTTTAATGCTTTATTTTCTATTATTAAACAGTTGTTTCAACTATCCCACCTCAACTTATAGAATTGTGAATTAGATGTAGTAAATTACGAATGGAAAAATAAAATAATCGATTAATAATTTTATGATATTACGAGTTGCTCTCACCAATTTAGTTTATTCGTTAATCCAGGCAACTAATTGAAAATATTCTTTTGCTTTTTCTCACGTGGTTCGAACGCATCATTTGAGAGTGAACTGCTCTTACGTGTGTGCCTATTTTATGGAATTTTTCATAACCTCCAACACCCTGCAGAAGATCACAATATTAAACAAACCGCATTGCAGATGCAGCAGCAATCATAGAAACATCTTGAATTATGCAGTTATATGAAGCTCTATAACCTTAATGTTTTATTTGTTGGAACAGTAGTTGTTTTTTTTTCTCTGAAAATTACAAGGCATGTTGAATTATAGGCACATTCAGAAATGTTTTGGCGTTATATTTAATAGCTGGAGTATTCATCAAACTATCGCACCGTAAAGGGACAAGGCATCCAGATATTACAAATATAGTAAAAAATCTTCTTATATTTGTTGTACCTGAGCAACTAAAAAAACAAAATTAACAATCAGTAGAAAATGCTCACTCCTACAGTGATTTAGTTTTAGGCCTCGGCAGATCAAGAGAAATCCAATCAGAACGGAGAAATGAAGATCACCAAATAACTAAAGTAAATCACGAAGAATTAATTTTTTCAGATGTCAACAATAGGATCCTAAAATGCTGAAATTATCTCTTTGTAAACGTTTTAAATATGGTATTTTAGACTAATATATTTGCATATATAGAACGATGGGTTTTTGTTAAAATTACCAGATATGTAGCAGTACTTACTTGAATTATTAAACAGAGTTTGATAAAAATATATAATCGAATTCGAAATCCTTTAAAATATGTCATTTAAGAGGAACATTTCAATAGAAATAATTTATTAAATTATGGCTAAAAATTTAAAACTGAAATTTAAAACTTTACTTGAAGCCCTAAAGAAATTTTGATATCAGCTCCTTAGCTTGTTGGTTCTACATAAGTCTCAAGTTTTAAATTTTCATTCGTTTCTTTTTTAATAATCTGGAAAACAAACATAATTTTATTACTGACTGTATATAGTTTTAATAACCGATATGCACTTTAGATTATATCATCATTTATACTTCATCATCTATAATTGGTAAACTTCTAGTTGCTTCCTTAATTTTCCTCAACTTGGACTATTGTTGTACAGTGTGTGGTGGTATCTTGGGACAAAACTAAAACGGTTGAACAATTACTTTATACGTCTCATCTTGAAGGTTCACCTTAACCTGATTTCACAAATAGTTGAAGTTGACTTATTACCTTCGTAAGTGCTTCATAGCATCCTTTCTCTACCAAGTACAGCTACCGAGCTGCCCATCCTACATTTCCACCATCTATGCTTCAATATGCTTTTTGAAACGTTATATCTTGATAAAATGACTACGAAAATATACCCATTATCCATTACTACTCTCTTATTTTCATATTAATACTCACGGGTATTTCTTTTTTCGAAAATATTAAAAAGGGAACGGATGAAAAGTTAAGACTTGTAACTTAACTCAAAGCGACAACTTTCGGAACTGGTACCCAAATTTTGATCGAAACACTAGTGATTGATTTCTATTTGCGATGATTGTAAATTGTTTACATTGAAAAGATTTGCGAATCTTATACGACTTACCTTGCACATCCAAACATCCAATCTGCTTCATCATGGTTGCCGAGTTGATCTGGCACATGTAGCATCCTCGGTCCGAGTTCCTTAACTGCCTAATGTGCAAGCGCCATATCCCTCTGTCGACATCCTGGCTCACCGAGACCCTGGTGTTGTGGGTGACCACGAATTTGTGGATACTTAGCAGGGTCTGATCTTCAGCTCTCAGCCAGCCAACCTACAGGATATTACTCAATATTAAAAGTTGTTAGTAAATAATTGTTTATCTTTGAATGTGTTTATGAAAATATAATGCGTTTAAGTCTGAATTACCTTCGTCACCTATTCTCACTTAAAATAAACCGTAAACATCTAGTTACTTCCTTAATTTTCCTTAACTTGGACTATTGTAGAGTGTGTTGGTGGTATCTTGGGACAAAACTAAATAGGTTGAACAATTTCTTTATACGTCTCATCTTGAAGGTTCACCTTCACCTGATTTTACAAAGAGGTCTTATTACCTTCGAAAGTACTTCATAGCATCCTTCCTCTAGCAAGTATAGCTACCCAGCTGTCCATCGAACATTTCCAATCTCCTTCAGATAAAACTTCACCCACCCGTTGCCGATCAGATCTATATAAAACCCACCAAAGCGCATTTTTTGACGGATCTTTCCTATATACCATCCTCGTCCCTGTGAACTCTATACCTTCTTCCATTCGTATTCTGAACTGTAAATCCCGAATATTTAATTACTTCATATTCATACGATTCCTACCCTCCTCCTTCCCCCCCAAAAAACATATAATTGTTCAGGTTTATGATCATACCTTTAAAATATATGGATAAAAGATAAGTTTTATTGATTTTAATGTTTGCCATTCACACATTTAGTTTTAAAAAATCTTTGAGATAGTCGTTATCGGATGTCTATTTTTTTCTTCAAAAAATTTGTATGTATGTAAATATTTATTATGTTTTCATCTTTACAATTATTGTTAACTATATTTTTAGTTAACAATACAAGGTATTGAGAATTAGTTCATAATTTATTTTCATCTAAGGAATTAATTATTTATATTCTACTTGTATTTTACTCCAAGAATTTTATTTTATCCCAAGAGTGCATATTTCATGTCTTGTATTATAATTCAACACGGCCTTGCTCCGGAATAAATACAGATTTATTATTATTACACATTACATTATATTATTATATTTATGTTACATTATATTATTATTACACATCCGAGTTGTGCTAAAGTATTGTTTGCTGGTACAGGTGTTTTAATTTATACATATCACCTACTATATACCTTATTACTCAGCTTTGCTCAGGTAATAAGGCATATCATGCCTACATAATATGTCTGTGTAATGTTTTTTTCTTTATCACACACCGGCCACTAAGGACCACGCTAATGTGATGATATTCCATAACCAATGGGGTTGGTTTCTTTGGGAGTCTTGATTTTCTTTTTTCCCATCTCAGCTAATGTACTTTATTATATATAAATTATAAAAATAATGACAAAACCAAATATTTCTTTATATACGAATTTGCAAAGGTTGTGTTACATAAGTGCAAAGGTTTAGGCAGCGTCTTCGGTGGAACCCATCGATATTCCAACCAATTATATACCTAAACCTTCCTGGTGAACTCTATCTGCTGAAAACCGCATGAAAATCCGTGCAGTAGTTATTGAGTTTACCGCGAACAAACGCGGCCGAGAACTTTGTTTTATAATATGTATAGATAGATATACCAATACATATGTTTGTGCGTAATAAATAATTAATAATTTTAACAATATTTATTTCATTATTCAGTGATTACCGACTTGTTTTTATACCGACTAATATTTCTATTTTATAACAATTTTAAGAACATTCCTTACTTAATGTTCTTAATAAAAACCGATTTAGAACTAAATAGGATTATTTTGGCAAACATTAGTTTTAGAAAATGACGCCCTTGAAGTTGCTCTCTTAAGCCTTTCTTAAGTTATTTATTTTCAAGCAGGCTAATTGGAAGTTATGAGTTCAAAGAAGGATAACGTAGTTATTAGGAAGGAGTTAATGAAGAATTATATCATAATTTTTTTACAAAAGAATCAGTGTTGATGCTTTGTTAAAAGTTTAAAGCATTGTTTGTTTTAGCTCATTCCTATATGATTAAGTTACTTCTTTTTAGGAACAAAAGAAATATAATATAATTATAATAATATTATAATTGTATAATTATATAATAAATATTATAAATTTATAATAGATACTATATTATTACCTATAATTATAAATATGAAATTATTTATTACATTATTAAGAGAAAGTTAATATTTAAAAAATCTTTTCAGTTTACGCAATGATAACTCCTTACGCGGAAGCAGCTTTGGCATCAATGCAATCTAAAATACTTTACTGTCAGATTCTATTAATTGCTAGAAACCTTTTCAGATGTACCACTGCATCGTCAGTCGACAGCAGCAGGCCTGGGCCTTTCTCCCCTTAAGATGCTTATCAAACTTACAGTGAAAATGTATGTATGTATTTTTACAATATATTTTTACCTTAGACTATTTTCCTTTAGTTAAACTCTTGTGTCGAAAGTTTTAGGTTCTTTGCAAAGTCAGTTCCACCAAATCTACAGCATATTTCAATGATGGGAGTACAGACAAAGTTTAATAAACTGAGTTGGTCATTAAAAATCTTAATGATTGGAAATCTCTTAATCATCTAGCAGAACTTATTCAAATAATTCGTTAACTGTCCACCATAATATTGATATAATCAAAAAGGAAAACACAATTCCAAAGAAAAGAAAGTTAAAAGCGCAAGAAAAAATTTAAGTGGCAGGGATGAGATTTCTGTCATCAGAGGGATAACAAGTTTGAGTGGACCCAACAAAGCACAACCTACAAGTGCCTACAAAGTATTGAACTAAATTCATAGTTAACTAAATACAAATGTTATAAACTAATAGTGCTCAAGAGTTAATAAGAAGTTATTTATATCATTTTGACTGTGATCTCCAGATCTGTCCACGTACCTACCTTCCCACATTCTTGGAATGTAGGGGCCAAGTTTCACTTGTGTATTTGACAATTGTTCTCAAGATCATTTCATAGATGAGTAGCTTCGCTCTCCTTGCCATATTCCGAAACAGCAATGTTTTTCGACGGAATGGTACACGTTGCTTGCAACTATACTGAATATGTTTCGAACATTAAATACCGCTTTTGGTTTGTCAATTTCATCCAGTATATGGTATGTGCTATATTGGACCTGTATTTTTAAAGTGTAAAACTCTAAAATAGGTGTTTTCGAGTTATCACCATGAAGTATCAATATATCACTCATTAAAACTGTATTAATCTACCTTCAGAGCTTGTCTACCAAAAGGCACTTGTGTCACTCTTAGTGTCCTAATGTTATTCCGCCTTTTGTTCGGATCTGTTGACATTATTACTGTTCGAGAATCCGAGGAGACGTTATTTTACTTCTAATAGTTTTTCCCGTTTTTCCAAAATTGTAAGTTTTTGACATATGTTAATTTGGAAAATAAAAACTAGGGCGGCATGTTAATTATATGAGTAGGTGAGGTGCAAAACTCGTTCGTTCCATTTTTTTGAAAAAACTTTCTCATTTCATACTTAGTTACTTTTTTTTTGTTATCATTAAATCAGTAATTTTTTTCATTCCAAGCTCACTTCCACAGGGAAGCTGTACCTTTCGAAAGCAAAAAAAAAAATTTTATCTGGCCACTCTACGAGACGAGGTAAGTTTTTTGAGTTTCCTGAAAAACGTGTTCCTGTGGAAGTTTTTGCAACTCACCTCCTCATATACAAAATAAGGTATTCTTCATTATATGTGACATTTAAGTAATACTCTACTTCCACTGACTACTCCAATAGGAAAGACTATTTAAAATTTTACTACAAATTTTAATAAATAATCAGAAAATTCTTTCACGTCAAACGATCACGCGCAAGACACTTACGGGTATACAAACTTACGGGTATTTGATTTTATTATTATGGGAGAGATTTCAAAATCGGAATGAAAACACCCGAGTCAGATTATAGCGTCATTTATTAGAAAAGTCTTCGGGTTTGGTAGGATTAGAGAAGATGAGGCCGGTGAAGTGCGAAGCCTTGCTGGCTCGTTAAACATTTCTGAGAGCAGCTCTGGGGCATGTTTATCTTAAGCCGGATCTGCCACACTTCAACACGACTTTCCAATAAGGAGCTTCGGTATTTCCTAGCTCCTCCGAGGAGCTGCCTCCACCTTAATATACCATTTAAATGTAACCATTGTATCAGGTATTAGGAGTTGGTATATTTTGAGAAGGTTATTCCACTGCAGATACTTTTTCTTTAATACTTCCTGCTTTACTTACAATTTAGGAATTATCACTTATTTGTCAGCGACTGGTTTATTTTTCTCGATTTATCATGAACGTAAAATACAGGATAAAGGAATTAATTATAAATAAATTAATAATTATTACTATAATAATTACCACTGAGGAATAGTAATACAGTAGCATTAAAGAATTAGAAACATAATCATGTCAACCTTTGGAGAAGAGAGTGATGGCTGACTAGGAGTAGTTTATCAGGAGTTGTTTAAGCAATCTGATCAACGCCCCTTACCCTATTTATCTTCCCCTTCTCCATATAATTTTATCTTCGGAATAATTCCGAACTTCTGGAAGTATTACACAGCTTCTTATTTGAAACACGCCCATTTCCAAAATGTTATTCTGTTCATTTTAAAAAGGCATTAACAAATTGACAAAAACACAAACTTAAATTTAATATACAATTCGGAAATTGAAATAGACAATAAACAAAATTAACAGAGCACTAAAAACCAATTTAATAACGCAGACGGGCTCAGTGATAAGAACAGGTTAAATGAGATAAGTGGTTTCACGAAGACCGGCTGATTCCCACGTACCCTTCATTGATAGTAAATTAAATATATTTTATATATATATATATATATATATATATATATATATATAAAATATATATATATATAAAATATATATATATATATATGTACCTCAGAGGTAAAGTATCGTAACTGGCATTTTTCAAACTTTATAGGAGATCAAGATCAAGATCAATGATGACCAATAATTATCAATGAAAACGTGAACAACAATAAAAAGGAAAATTTAGCATTAAAACTGCTCTCCTGTAAAGTTTGAAAATGTCAGTTACGATAGTTGTCTTATCTTGCCTTGACCATACCGATATATTTATCTAATTTCTAAATATTTATTTAGATTCAAGAAAAAACCTATTACGAATTGATTTCAATGATACCTTATTGCAAGTAAAAGCCCTTCTATATTTTCATACTATTTATTCATCCTTATTTTACTTTGGCTTATTTGACTTTTCTGTTTGTTTTTTTTTTAATTCGTATCCTTATACAAAACTATATTTCCCTCTGTTAGTAAAGAAATGGTTGGCCGCCGTTTGCAGATTGTAAAAATAAAACAGGAAACATTATTACCTGCCAAATCCAATAATTATCTTTCTTAATATTTATTGTTAGTCAATTATTGTGAGTCAAATCATAATGTATTTTTATTTAAATAGGTAATTAAATTACATATTTCGTTTCATAATATTATCAATTTCATATAAGTTATTAAATTTCTCATAAAAATGATATATGTTGTAATTTTATCATTACAATTATTGTTTCATTCTTTGTATTTTAATCTAAATCAATAATTGTCATATTTTATTTTGCATTGTATCGTTTTAAAAGGACTTGTCCTTGAATGAATAAATAGTTTATTATTAACAGGAGGGGTACACCATGTCCGCCGGGCGGCGTTACAAACCCCTTTGACCGTTCTTTCAGTCAAATTCAATTTTTTACGACCCATTTATATTTTATCCCACTTTATGTATTTATAAATTTATTACACATCCAACAATTTTTGTATGTAATAAAAAACGTTTTACACTCCACCAGTGCCCATTAACAATCTTTTTCCAACCGATTTAGAATATATTTATAAACAAAAATAAAGAATATAGATTTTTTAGCCCTTTGTATTCTTAGGCTATTAAGCTCAAATTCGTTAAAGTATTTATAAATACACATAGCGAGCCTAAAGAATCAGCAAGAAGAATCAAAGAGGAATTTGGTAGGACATCCGGTGGGGGGGGGGGAGTGCTCCGCATCGTATTTATTGTGATAAAAATACTTAAAAATGAATAGTTATTGTACTAATATATTTTTATTTTTAAAAATTACTTTTGATGTTTTAGAATTAGATAAAGAACAAGATTTTTCTTATCGATTTTAAGTGGGGTAACTGGGTAGTTCCTTCCAGAAAAAAAACCTTACATAGTGTTTATATTCATAATTTTTTCAGATGTCCATAGCTGGCAGATGACATGTAATATTGAAATAGGCGCTTTTCGAGAAAATATTAAGACACCGTTGAACACTCAGAAACACGACCCTCAGAAACATTCAGCACACTCGGAAAAATTCTATTCATAAAAACTGAACAACTCAACACAATACGGATAAGAATAACCTGTAGTCCTATTAACCCTTCGTCTTGAAGAAAGGAATTCTAGAGTTACAAATAGTTATTTTAATTTTCCGTATTGGCATTCTAATGACTACGTCATTTCACTCGTCCTCTCTTAGCCTTGGTCTTAGCCGAGTGCTCCTTCATACGTTAAATTTCTCTTTTCTTTCCTCCATTCGTTCCTCGGGATAGTATAATAACTAGGGATTCCCCTTTATTTCCAATTTTTTTACCAGGACTTTCTTATTCATAGTGAGACATTCCGAAGCATTCAGAGCCTCTGTTCGTACAATAGTGCCTTTCATTCTTGAACCTTTACTATTTGTTGTAAAGCAACTTCGGTTTATTTTTTGTTAAAATTTATTCTGTAACGTTTTTGAATTTTAGATATTTTCTAAATTTAACCTGACACCGTATAGTTTTTATCTTATTAATTACTAATGTTAAGAATTTAAATGGTTGGATACTAATGTTCATGGATTAGTTAAACAGAATTTCGTTGTCTCTTTACTATAAAACGGAGGCACGATTAAATAAAGGGACGATAAAGCAAAAAGCTCGGAGAGAAGCTACTAGCTAGGTTATGAAAATGGGGCGTATAATGATCCTCTCAAAGAAGGAATTGTTGCTGCACTATTCCCTCTCAAAGAAGGAACACTTCTCAGGCGGGATAACTTCCTTTAGCAACTACAAATTGCGGCTCTTAACCTCGTAACAACTGTGTTTAAACGCCACTCACACCCTTTGTTAAGTCCCTTGTTTTAGAACAGCCTTTTCGGTCTCTAATTAGTTCATAACTCAATAGCATTAATCATCAGAAAAAATATTCGGCAATTCAATTTTATATTGAAACAAGCCAAACACACTGGTTTAAACAAGAGTATTTTATAATAATCAGGAAATATACGAAACAAAAAGTTGATATCAATGAAGATCAAATGCACTGTAAGGGTAAGACCCAAGAGTGGTTAGATGAGTATATGCACTCTTCGTATGTGGAACAGTTTTCGAAATAGATGTAAAGATGAGATTTGAATAATAATGTTACGGGGTACTGGGTGTAAACATCAATTAAACTACTCAATTCAAGATACTAATATTTATTAACAGAGTAACAAAAATAATAAAACAACTAATATAAATTTACAATAACATTATTCTAAATATTTATAATAACCGAGGTCTATTTAAATTCAAAAATAATATAGCATATTACTACTACGAAACAGCTTAACTATTTACAAAAATTTGTACAAATACAATAAAATTACGCTAGAGTTTATAACTACAAATTAACCCTTACAGTACACTAATTAAAGTCCACCGATGGTAATATTCTCCAAATATGAAAAACTGACTCACAGTAATAAATAGAAACGGTTTATTACACTCGCGTACTGTCACAGTTCACTGACACACATGTTCATCACACTGACCGTTTACCACTGAATAACTGACTCGCGGCGAGGGAGTATTTAAATAGGCAAGACCGAACGTTGTAGACGCACGGGAGTGCGGGGAGGCCGTTTTCGAACCTTCCAGAACCATCTTCTTAATCTCTTCAGGCGACCGGCTTAAGACGTTAATCCCGCCCGCCCGCCTTTCTCTCTCTTTGACCGTAACAATACTAATTATTTATAGATAGAAATTATACAAATGTCAAATGGTAAATTTATTGTTTTTGTAATCTTATTTTGAAAATCTCCCTTAAAGATTAACGTGGAATAGTCATCGGAGAACCTTCCCAGGTAGAAAGGTAGATTATGTAATATTAAACAGAATAGAAAAAGCAAATTTTAACTATTCTCAGATCTGCAAAAATGTTTTAGGAAAGAGAGAGGTTGAAAATATGGTAACTATAAATATATACAGCCCCTCTTTATTAGTATGGACAAGCATAAAAGATTGATCGCTTCCGAAATGTAATATCGTAGATGAATATCTGGCCGAACCAGGTCACATCCGGTATGATCGGATTTTGAGAGGAAGTAAGGTATTATTTTTTAATACCCTAGAAAGTAATAGACTAAAATGGTTCTGTGATGTAATAAGAATTGACGAGGATAGGGAGCCTAGGAAAGTCTTCGAGGCAATACTAAAGGATACGAGGCTAAGGGGCTAGTCTTGGAAAACGTAGTTGGACGAGATGAAACTGGGAGAAAAAAAGAGTAAAACAGCTGGGTGCAATGAAAGCACTAGCGTTACTATTTTATTATAGGTCTTGGAGTGAAGTTACTGTCTCTAGCTGAATATACTGAGTTTGTGAAATGTTAACCGGTTAGTTTTATCAAGTATTTTAAAGATTCGTTTTTGTTTTTTTTTAGTACTCAAATTTCACTCTAATGATATTAAAATTCGAAACTTTTGTTCAGATGAAAATGTTTGTCTTTATAAAAATCCATTCACGGACATGCAAAAATGAAAAAAAAAACACTATCTGATAGTACCTTCCATTTTGTATTTTTGCCTAACCCCAATCTTTTTTAATTTCCAAAAAATGAAACTCGAAAATCCCTATTATATATCGTTAAAAACAAATAAGGAAGAAATCTTTGTCATATTTTTCGTTCATACAATTTCTTCTGTGATGCAAAGGACCTTTTTTTAATCAAAGAAGGAAATAGGTTATTTGATTCCAGCGTCAAATATCTTGAATCTCTCCCCCCCTTGGGGATTCTTTATCAGAAGTTACCTTGACCTAGCACAAACTCAACCCCTCCTAACCCCGACAACTTTTCCACTTACTCTTGCCGAACTGGGGAACTGTTCTCTACTTCTAATCACTGTTTTACATGTAGGCCATGAATTTCCTTAACTACTGTAGTTTATTGTTTATGTGCTGAGCTAAGATATAGTGGAGATGATAATAATAATAATTCTAAAAAGCTTTTGACTCGTTTCCACATAACTGGCTAATCGATATTCTTGGATTATAAAATATCAATCACAAGGTCATTGATATGTTAAAGAGGCTAAAGGAGAAATGAAAGTAATGTATTTCAATGCTGGTGGAATACCTGGTAGATCCTCCAATAACATTAAGGAATAGGATCTTTCTAGATGATTCACTGAACCCTTTATGGTTTGGATAGTAGCGAATCCTATGAGTAAACGGTTAGCTGATTTAGTGAACTGGTTTTTCAAACAATAAGATGATCTGATTGTTGACTACAACAAACTAATAAACAGCTCAAGTAATCTGACTTCCAAATGTGACACAATTGAAATGTTTGTAAAGGAGTTCTGAAAGCGCGTTAAACTTATCCTGAAAACATAACATTCATAATAAAAGAAGAACTAAAGGGAAGTTGGGAAACATGAAGGGTTTCAGATATTTAAGTTCAATATACATCGTTTAGACCTTTCCAGAGTATATTTTTTGTCTTTCAAGCTGTATTTTTTACCATAATTCAAAAGTTTCAGAAAAAAAAAATATATGCTAATCATTAGTATCAATAAGATCACAGAAACACCAGGAGAGGTATCATTAAAGGATAACCGAGACAAGAACAGAACCACTTAACTGAATGAGCCCCAGGAGATGGTCGTCCATTGCTGTTAACAGATTAAGCGACAATAATATTATACTAACACTAAACATCGTGCGATTAGCATAAAATTGATGCTAAATAAAAAAACAACATTGTTAATAATAATTACTGTTATTCGCGTCCCAAATTATAAAAACAAGTGGTTATTTATTGTAAATAGGGTAAAGCCTCCATATTACTGAGGGTTTTTTCTAATCCTTTAAATAATTCATTAATACTCGTTTATATAACGATTTATTTATTTTTTAAATATTTGTTTCGATATTTTATTGGAAATGGTCATGTTAAAAGACTACTCTGAAAGATAAGTTTCCAAATTGATGAATAAAATTAGTCCAATCAAGTTTCAAAGATGCACTTGATATATTAGAAATAAAAACTACAAAAAAGTATGGATTGATAAGTATTTCTTTGCGTTCTGTTACTTAAAGAAGTACTTTTCCTTAGTAATAGTAATTTTATTTGCTATATAGTTACCATAGAAATTCAACAGGTATGTATTTAATTATCTTTCTATAATTTAGATGTATTTTTTCATTTTATTGGCATTTTATTTGCTATGTAGGCAGCTACCATAGTACTTGAATAGATTCCTATTTCAGTCTTCAATCTGATAATCCTGTCAAACGGAGGATGTACATACAAATATATACAGAGCAAATTTTCATTCATTCTGAAAATCATTGGTGAAAATACGAACTGTATCAATATGGATGGCATCTTAACTACTCAAATATTATTATATCGTATGCCATTAAATATCCTTCCTATTGGTATAGCCATTTCGTATTCAGTCTCTACTTCAATATCTATTATGCCTTCAGCTGTCTGGAAAAATGACTTCTCAGGGGCTTTTCACCTCGTATATATGGATTGAATATTCTTTTGTTGCTCCCTGTTCTTTGTCATAGCCTAACTTAATTTTTAAATGCTGAGGCTCGATGGAAAAATCTACTATGTAAATAAGGTATTATTTAGTCATAAACATTAGAAAATACGAATTTCTATAAAAAAGAAAAAAAAATCATTCCCAAGTTGTGAATTGGACTATTTCTGGTAACAGGTTTGAATTTCATAGAATATAATGAACTATCTTCATTATCTTTGTGATAGGTATAATAAACAAAAATACTACTTAAAGAAATTGTTTTCCTGTACCACTACAACCCGTGACAGGTATGGGGATTTTCGGTATCAGCTTTACAGAGGCTACATGAGCTCCAGGAGGGATCCTATAACTCCAGCCGCTAATAGATTAAAATAAATATACAATCAATAGATTTTTACGACAGCTGTCGATTGAAACCTAAATGATCGTCGTAGCTTCTCCGAGTCAAAAGTTATACGCCATTGAAATCTCGACGCGTCACAGTCCTCACTTATGGTAATGAATTCTTCAAGAAAAAAAAAAATAAAATCGGCTTCCAGTCAAATTCTTTTATTGTTTTATATGATAAAACGTTTCGACACTATGGTGTCATTTTCAATCATTTATTCCTCTGCATTCCTCAACTGGAAAGTCAATATTTTTTTTAAAATCATTTTTAAGGAGATCTTTTGTCCTCCATAGTCAAACTTATATTCCTTCCTTAGGATCAGGAAGGAATTCCTTAGGATTCCTTAGGATCAGTTTTATCATATAAAACAATAAAAGAATTTGACTGGAAGCCGATTTTATTTTTTTTTTTTCTTGAAGATGAAATTCAAATAAATCCAGTTTTGAAAAAAGGAAAAAATTATAAGTAATGAATTCTTTGATCCTTTAGCTGTCCGGTGGTCTAAATGAATTTTTGATGGAGATGATAGTATATAGCTGCAACACTGAACTGTATTATGCTATCATTCGATTTTTCGAATTGTCTCCCATTATTGAAGCAATTTTAAAGACGTATTCACGTCAATGAAAGTGTACCATCAAGCGGAATTCGAACCCGTGACCTTCTACATCGTAAATTAGTGGTCTACCACTGAGTTACTCCGCTCCCTTCTAAATTAAATATCTTTTAAGTGTTATTGTGTATTATAATATATTTTTAGTAATTTACTATTCATTTTTCTGAGTATTTCGCAAAAGTAGAAATAGAAAAATACAGTAAAACTTATATATACTATTATGAATTATAAAGAATAGAAATGATGGAAAAAAAAAATTAGACTCAAAATACATATAATAAAAGTAAAAGCTTAAAAGAATTAGTTAAAAAATAATGTTTATACAATAATATTAACCAGTATTAATAAAATAACAAAACGAGTTAAAAAGAGATTTAGTTAAATAATCCTTTCTTAATTAACTATATCGTTAAAATAAGGATTTACATCTCTTACACTGATGAATTCTCGGGAAAAAAAGAGGAATCAAACAAGCCAGTGGGTCGTTTATAATAAGTTGAAGCTAAAAGATGATAATATTAAGGCAAACAAAACAGATTACAATTAGTTTCTCAAATGGATTCTTACTTTTATCCTCAATGGCAGATTCTTCGAAACCGGTTATATAATGTTCTCTCATGATCATCCGATCTTCTGGAATCATCTTTGGTTCAAAACATTTCCTGGAAAAATCTTGTCTTACATCGCTCCATTTATTTCCATTTCAGACCCCTTGACTCCAACTTACTTCCTTGATGTTGATACCCTCTTGGAATATTGTTGATCAAATGCTCTGCAGGTATCATCTTTAGAACACTAAGAACAAATCCACCATTCTAAGTGAAGTCGTCTGTACTTCCTCGTTTCCTATATCAAACATCTCTCATATTCAATTAAAAATTTTTCCAGATCTTGAGATAAAGTCAATAATCGTTTAACAATCTTTATGCGACGTTTCGAGACTTAATTGTTCTCATATCCATTCTCATCCATTTTCAAAGTGTGAAAAACAAGCCATTACCGAATTATATTATATTATATCACTATATATATTTTTTTAACCTTCCATTAGTCGTGGCTCTAAAACGCATCAGATTGGTCGCGGCGATCTGACAGATCACTTTCAGGAAAACTAGTATTTTTGCTGAACTTTGAGCTTATATACTCAAACTAAGTACTTAAGGGGTTTGGGAGATAGAGAGTAATGACGGAATAGCATTAGCATTAAGTATATTTAGGATTCAAGCGAAAAAATTACAGGAACCATAAATTTGCTTTCTTCTTGGTTACCTATAATTATTTTTGGTACTAGTATATTTAAGGGCCTGCTGACATCAGCGCGCTCAGGTGTCACTTTTCTTAACCATCTCCTACTGTTATAGTAACTTTCTTTTGTTTTGTTATTGTTTATGTGAAGTTGAACGTGAATGTGTTTTTGATTATTTTCTTCAAATATGACTTGGAATTTGAAGAAGATTTTTCGCACGGTGATCGATGAAAAATCAGCAGTTAGGTTTCTTCAGGAGCGGAATGTCATTCCGCAGAAAATGCGTTGTGGAAATGGACATGATATGAAACTGCAAGTGGTGAATAAAATTAGATGGAGATGCCAGAAAAAAGGATGCAACAAGACCCTGGGTATTCGATTAAATACGTGGTTGAGGAATAGTACATTACTTTTGGAGACTATTGTCCATTTTATATAACGAAGTTAGAGGGAAGAGACCCTTTTGATGCAATTTTTGAAGATATTGTTCTTTTTAATGAGCATTGTTTGGAATAAATCTTTCATTGTCTATCAACATCATATTTTAAATATTTCTATTTTAAACATTAAATAACAATTTGTAACTAAAATATGATATTTTTTTTAATTTTTAAATGTTTTTATTTTAAAAATTAAAAAAAATATCATATTTTAGTTACAAATTGTTATTTAATGAATATTGCTTGTAATAAATGTTTATTAATTATTTCTATTTTAATTTTGTCTACATGTTTCTCATTTATTTCATTTCCTATAAATCTGTTGTATCATAATGAAAGGCAATGCCTATTTAAAATTCATGCATAACCTGACAAGGTCCAAATAGTTGAGGTAAGTGACACCTGAGCGCGCTGATGTCAGCAGGCCCTTAAACATACTAGTACCTTATTTTTTTTATTTAACAATATTTATTCTTATAATAAACTATAATAACAACATGGCGCGGATTAGAAAGGTTTAACCATGAAAAAGACATGGATCGCAGCCACATAAAAACTTTGAATAAAAGCTTTCAGTTCTACTACATCCAAGATCTTCTCATCTCTTGAGAATCTGTTTTGAATTTTTTAAATATATTTACTGGTATATCCCATAGTCATAGCCAACATAAGCTCATCAAACAGTAGGTCCCATGTTGAATAGTTTTCACGTTTCCCTCAGCACCCCAGCAAGATTTCTGAGAGATAGTAAATGTCAGTTCTACCAATATAGTAATGTGTATACAAAAACCAGGCCATGTGAAATGTATGGCTAATGTAATTTTACGAATGAACAAAAAAAGTTGATGTTTATATGATCTTGGTTAAACTTCGGATTTCGGTCGCGGCGATCTGTCAGATCACTTGCTTCATATGAACCGTCTACAAGAGTTGCACACTGGTCAGGGAGTCACTAAAGTCACCCGGGTCATCCACAAAACAGCTACTGGAAGTATGAAAAAATTGTTGCCAATACAAAGAGCATAGGGAAGAAAAATATACCTAAGCGATCTGTCAGATCGGCCACGACTAAACAAGGGTTAAGCATTATGGGAATGTGAAGAGGCAGCTAGGAAGGCAGGGCTCATTATAAATAATGTCAAAACAAAGTACATGGTGTCATCCAGGAAACTGTCATCTAGTAGATATCTCCAAGGAAGAGGGTGCAGCTTTTGAAAATGTTAAGACATTTCAATATCTTGGCACCGAAGATAACAGACTGGAACATGAAATAAAAGTGAGAATTGAAAACGGTAACAGAAACGGGTTCCGAAATAGAGTTATACCCCGTAGCCTCAAAATGATGAGGGTATATAAGGCGATACTTCGTCCTGTCGTCATCTATGGTAGGGAGGTGTGGACTCTATTCAAGCAGCATGAGAAATGGTTGAATACATGTGAGAGAAAAATTCTTAGAAGAGTATGGCCCAACCAAGGAAGGAAATCGTTTCCACATGAAAAGGAACCAAGGACTTAAGGACCTGTACGGAGAACCAGATATAGTTTCTTGTATTAAAAAATCAATATTGAGATGGTTGGGGCTTATTGACGGAATGAATAAAAAAAAGCTACCAAAGCTGATTTTATCCATTCCCACTATTTTAAATATAAAATAAACACTTGTGTGGTTAGATGGCAATACTAATGCATATCATCATTCATCCATCCAGCAATTTTTAATAAAAAAATAATTAAAATTGTTTCCTGGTAAATATATGCTAAATAAGATATATAATAATTTGGAAGAATTGCTTGCCAAAATTACTTTTATTTTCCTTTCAGAGTCCTCTGTAATGTTTTCAAAATTATTTTTTTTATAATATAATAATATTTGGTTGAAAGAAATCCTAAGAGATAAGATTTTCTTTCTTTCTTTGGGTGCATCAACCATTCTTCAACAAAATATCTTCTCGAAATAAAGTACTCTAAAAAAAATGTTTTACTCGAGTGTGCAGGCTAAATGTGTCTAATTATTCATAGGAAAGGTGTAGCTATTAAATATAAAAAAATAGTCCGGGTACAAATGGGTAAAATGCATTTTCTTCATTTCAAAGTTTCAAAATAAGAAAAATAGTTCGGCCAATTAAAAAAAAAATATATAGTTTGATTATCAGAAGACTTTTTTGTTTCAAAAAATAGCACTTCCCAATACAAATAATATCATATTTCATATTTCTAAACACGACTTTTTTCTTAGCTAGTACTAATCGATACACTGCGCGCTGCTTTGATTTCCCCGCTGCTTTGATTTAATCAGAAATTTTGGAGGAATAGCTAGCCAATCTTGTTTTAATTTTCTTTTCACAGTCCTTAATAAAATGTTTTTATTTTAAGCAAGGTTTCTAACATTTAATTTAGTTGAAAAGAACTATAAAATAAAAAAATAAGTTTGTTCCTACCATTATAGTAGGAACTTTAAAAAAAACCTTTCTCGAAAATAAGTATTCTGAAATTAAAAAAACAATGTTACACAAACTCGAGTGTGCAGGCTATGATGCATCTTATTATTAATGGGAGAGATGCAGCTATGAAATATATAAAATTTATCCCGGATACCACCGGATATAATTCATTTTCATCACTTCAAAGTTTCAAAATGAGGAAAATTCCTTTATGCAGTTAAAAAAAAAATTGATATACATACTTAGATTATCAGAAGATATTTTTAATTGGAAAAAATAGCACCTATGAGTACAAATATCATCGATATTCAACCATTGATTCATATAAAATTAGTAACATTATAATTTTGTGCGGTTGAAATGAAGCTTTGAATACAACGGATTTAGTCTATTTCTATGGATTCATTACTTCTTAGTCAATTACTGGCGAGATGAAGTGTGCCAAGGATGAACAAACTTTAGATTTCTAGGTCTTGAACAATTGTTTACAATATTCCAAAAAAAAGTTAAGAATTTTAAGCATAAATTTTGTCCAGCTAGCAGCTAATTTTGTCCGAAACACTGTGAGACGGCATCCTTCAATCTAGCTTTGGGCCTTCCTCCAAGTCTTACTCCTTCAGGATTTCCTTTATACAGCTTTTTAGCTGTTCTTTCTTTGTCCATCCTATATACGTGGCCCAGCCACTTGATGCGTTGAATCCTGATAAAGTTCGATAGGATCAGCCCCTCGTTCCTTCTGATCCTAAGTTGGTCGTTTTATAGAACTGGGATTAATATTTGCCGTAGAACTCTCCTTTCGAATCTATTCAGCTTTTCCACGCAGGATTTATTCAGTGTGAGGGTTTCACCAGTGTATGTCGCTACAGGCCTAATGATGGTTTTATGTATCATCAGCTTGGACTTTAGGCTAAGGAGCTTACTTCTCAGGTGCTTTGACTTCAACACATGCTTAATTAGCTGATAGTATCCTGGCTGTGATTTCCTCCTCTTCACCCGAATTCTCGTCTATACGGATTCCTAAATACTGGAAACCTAATACGCGTTGGAAAGTGTATGTTCCAAAAGTGTAGCTATGAGGTGGTCGGTTTTATTTACTATTCTTTATTACCATGACCTTGGTATTCTTCTCATTCACCTGTAACCCTATTTTTCCAGCTTCCACTTCCATCCTCTCAAAAGCTTCTTTTAAATGAATCAGCGATCTTCCTACTAATACAAGGTGATCAGCATATGCAAGAATACCCAGACTATGGTTAAAGATGGTTCTCTCTATCATTAATCCTGCCCTTTTAATTACACTTTTCATTACAATATTGAATAGTAGAGTATTGTATCATAGTCCGTCCTGAAATCTATGAACAGCATCCACAATGTATTATTAAACTCCATTATTATTTCACACATCTGTTTGAGGGAAAAAATCTGGTCTATATTAGATCTTTTAGGTCTAAAACCTCCTTGGTATTCTCCAAGATATCTCATAACATAGGACAATAGGCGGTTATACAGAGCTATCGAGAATATCTTACAGGCAGTATACAGTAGGCTTATGAATGTACTAGTAATTTTTACATTCTGTCTCTACTGAGACCCTTCTCCCTTCTTCTTGTAGACAGGCAATATAATAGACTCTTTCCACTCTCTCGGGATCTGTTCCTCTACCCATATTTGAGCAATTAGTTGCTGCAGCTCTTTAGTTAGAGTTAATTTCCATCTAGTAAGTTAAAACTTTTCATTAATTATCATAAATCTATCAACGGATTACAATAAGATATTACGTATAATCTCTATAAAGTTAAAGGCAAACAACTCTCTTTTGTGGATAATATTAAATGGGAAAGAATGAGAAAAAAATTTTGGTCCATATCAAATCGATGTGGCTTGTGGAAATGCCAGTAGTACTCTTGCCCCGATGACGATGCGAAATATTGCCAGACTGGCAATATTTTTACTCTACTGAGCTCAAATACTTTTTATTTCCTATTTTGGAACTCCTCGCTAAATTAACTTCCTCTGTCATTCCGAATCCTTCTTATGGCTAAAACCCTATTGCCTTATCTTAAAATACTCCTTTTGAACTCCACCTGCTCCATCGAAAATACGAACTAGAAACTTGCCTAAAAGAACACGACCTAAAGATTGCACTTAACAGACAAACAAACATTTAAAATCCATGGATACGTAGTACATATATAGAACAGACTATCCGAATCACTCGGCCCATGGAGGTACGGAGATCATTGTAGTAAGTCGTTGAATCATCACTTTGTTCCTTCCACTTCTACGAATACAATTCAGCTCACCACTATTTGCTTAAATTCTGCAAAATATGAGATAACAATTCCATCAGTTTATATTGCTCCGAACAAAGTTATCTCTATTAAAGAATTGAAAAATTTGTTTTCAACTATGGGTAAATCATTCTTAGTTGGTGGTGACTTTAATGCTAAGAATACTAGATGCATAGAAGAACTAAAACTTTCTATTATTTCCCCTTCTGAACCTACTTATTGGCCTACAGCAATATCAAAGTCGCCCGATGTTATCGATTTCTTTGTTACGAACTCATTGCCACTAAAACATTTCAATTTTTCCACTCTTTCAGATCTCTCTTCAGATCATAGCCCAGTTTTCCTCGACGACCTGGACAATGCTGTTAATCACTTGACAGATTGTATTCAAAACGCAGATTGGCATTCCATAACACCAAATACGATTTTATCAAAACCTGATTCCTTCCGGAACCAATACGAAATCTTATCAAAGGAAACGTTGGATCAGAGCTTTATAGCAAAGAACAAGATATTCTTCATACAAAATAGAACTCAACAAACTAACCCAAAAACTTCAACAAGAAGTATCAAAATTTAAAAACAACAGTTATAAGGATTACTTAAATTCTATAAACAAGCAGAGACCGACCAGTGTGGACAGCTACAAGGAGTATACTAAAAAAATGGTGGTTCGATATCCTAGTAGACGTACATACAACACTTGGGCGATGACGAACGAAGAAAAGGCTAACGAATTTGCCACACATCTTGCTCAAACATCTCACTAACAAAATATATGGCAACTTGACCACAGCACTACCTTTATCACTCCCTCCTCCGGCATTTCATCCAAAAGAAATTTTTCAAGTACTGAAACAAAAAAGCTCCAGGCTATTATCTCATATTTCCCCTCATCCTTCGCCCCTTGCCTCGGAAAGCTGTTCTCTTTTTTACTCCCTTTTATAATTCAATCCGGCACACAGCTTATTTTCCCCTCCTTTGGAAACTTTCCACGATTAACATGATACCTAAACCTTCTAGACCTGCCAGTAATCCTTCTTCCTATCGTCCAATTGCACTCCTACCTAAAATGGCTAAATTATTTGAAAACCTTTTTCTTAATCGCATAAAGCCTATCCTAGAAAATAGCGAAGTGATACCAAACCACCAATTTGGCATTCGTTCTTATCACTCCGCTGTACAACAGTGTCATCGTATCCTGGATGCAATATCTTTTGAGAAAAAAAGAATATTGCTCTGCGATTTCCCATGATATTGAAACAGCATTTGATAGTGTCTGGCACAAGGTTCTTCTATGAAAAATAAAACCTCACTTACCTCCTGCATACTTTTTAATTCTACAATCTTATTTCCAAGACAGATTCTTCTGTACTTCCGTTGACTCTTCGATTTTCTCCTTCTTTCCTCCATGCAGGGGGGAGGGGGAGTACCGCAAGGTGGTGTTTTAAGCCTTTCACAATTCCGTTTAAACCTATGATATTCCGGAGCACTTATGCACTACCACCTATACCTTCGCTGACCAAAATCGAGCCATGTAAGCTTCTCTGTACGCAAAGCTTCGCGTCCAGCTGTCGAAGTTGACAACGACGAAATACCTTCCAAAAACTATGTACGTTATTTTGGATTATACTTGGACAAAAGACTTACATGAAGCGTAAATACAAAATTAAAAAATGCAAGAGCTGACAAGACGCTACAAACAGCTTACAACAAACACATCTTCTGGACTAGAGATCTTCACTTGACTTGTGAAACAAATAACTTATCAGTGCAGAACTTTGGGGTTCAGCAAAATAAGTTCATATACACAAGATACAAACAACACAGTCCAAAATTATCAGAAAAATTGTTAATACACTATGGCATATTTCGAAACACACCATACCCCCTATTCTAATTTATCACTTATTATTATTTATAATTGTAAAATTACTTCTTCAATTTCAAGTTGTTGTAATATCCAATAGCAACCGCTCGATACTGAAGTGCTGAATCGACATTGAAATACAAAAAAATCAAAAGGTTAAATGATATATGCTTAAAAAATTGCTATAATAGTAAATGTAGCTAGCTTTCAGAATAGCACGATTTAATGATGAAGTTTATAAACAAAAATTGAAAAGTAAACATGGAGTAAACAATCCTTAATTACTAAAACAATAGCAACATACTATATTGCTGGTAATTAAACTTATAAATGCAATTTCATGACAAGAAGTAATTTTAATTGAAAATAGTTTAACTCAATGAGGAACTTAATTGTATAAATGATGAGGAATTAAAGCTCTAAATCATATTTATATACAATAAATTGAACAAGCAACTACAATTAACTAACACGGTTACAGTATTTCCTTTTTAAAGTTTCTAACTATGATGCTTTGGACAATGTAGCTGTCTTCTAATTTTTAGTTTATTGTTGCTCTGGTAATTGAAAATGAAAATAGAGACTCATGGAATTCACCATTGCCGAACTCATTTATGCCTTAATAAAGATTTAATTGGAAAAGCGAAAGGCATAACTACAACGCAATATCGAGCTTCATCCAAACAATTTCCCAAAAGTGCTAAAATGGAACGTATTTATTTCGTGTTTGACCTTCATTCGTTTCAATTAAAAACTATTAATAAACAAGGCATACTATGCTAGCAGTATAGCGACTTCAATATTCATACATATTTTATTGTAGATTTGTATTTAATACTCATTTTGTATAAATGTATAGTTATTTTTTTAATTTCAGAAATACTTTTTTTTTCGGTTGGCACTACAGATATTTTAGATCATTTGGCTACCATAACTAGCCTTCTCCACCTCTGCCTATCCGGGGGACTGATTTCCAGTTCGCTACATGCCTTACGCGTAGTCTTCTGCAAACTATTGTGGTATAATTGAGTAAAGTTGCTTAGCAGGATTGCTTAGATTACGGATTACGAGTTCTATCCAACTTAACTTCCTTCACAACATGGTATATTAAATAACGAGTTTTTGAAAGTAGTTATATATCGGTTCTCCCCCTTTATGAGTTTATGTTCTGGTCCTATAACACTCTGGTTATCGTTTTTTTTTAAATACCTCAATTTTAGTTTCCAGGCGTCGCAGCCTTATGCCATCGTACTCTATGCTTTTTGCACCCGTAATTTTAGTGATTTAGGGATTTTTCTGAGATTTCGGTAAATATCAAAGAAAGAAAGAAATCCAATTTCCATTTATTATTTATCTATCTCTGGTAATTGATCATTCGATAACGTTATTTTAGAGTATTTGCAGCTGTCTACTTTCATGAACGTTTTGAATCCAAGTACATAGTTGGAATTTTCGTTAGTATCATATAATAGTTTTCTTCGTCAATGTCTGTGATAATAAGCTACATAAATGTAAGCTGATTTAATTTCTGCTTCTCTTATCAGAAATATAGAGAATGGATATCAATTCGTATATCCAAGGGCTGGTATACCATCCACGTACTCTAGGATTTATTATTTACACACCACAAAGTTCACTTGATTTTGCGTGTTCTAACTTCAATGCATTCAGACTGTGTATCAAGACTCTTTTGTACACGTCTTAGTCTATCTCACCTACTTCCCTTATGTACTTAATTTATTATAGATTATCCGAAGTCAGATTCGTTCCACTGAATAGTAAGCTGCTTGAGAATGGACAAAGAAACAATCTGTCCTATCTTTGTACCTAGTTCCCATAGGTTTTCAAATACGTGTTTCAGGATGAAGAACTGTTCTAGATTTCTCTTCTGAATCCTATATGGAAGTTTAGCGAGATGTTCTCATTACACAGGCCAACGATGAAAAAACTTTTTTAATGAAAATACCTTATTCTTATGTTGTTTAGGTTGCTGAATCCAAATATGATGCTTAAAAAGTTGTATCACCCACCATTTATTCACATTTTATAGTTAAATTCATGAAATAAAGAAATATTTTTAGAATTTAACAGCTTTTTCATAGTTAAGATAACATGAAAAAATAGGTCTAATGAACAAAGATGATGTTGGCAGCACTGCTGAAACACATGCTAAACAGCTGATGTTTTGTTTATTTTCAACATAACCTCACTTTTACGTTTCCTGTACATGTGCTCAGTGCAATGTCTCATCGCGGCTGTAAAAACTCTGCTGACAGTTTTTGTTATATTTGTGGTGAGTTTGTTATTAAAAAGCACCAAAGAAACATTACAGACTTTGTGAAAAAGGTTTATCTAGCATACTTTGGAACCAAACTTGGAGACCAGGATAAACCTTGGGCACCGCATAAGGTATGTTATGTATGTGTTGAAGACCTCAGGAAATGGTCAAAAAAAGAGAAAAAACACTTTAAATTTGCTGTTCCCATGATATGGAGGGAACCAAAAAATCATTCCGATGACTGTTACTTTTGCAGTGTAGATATTACTGGTCATAACTCTAAGAACAAGAAGGTAATAAGCTACCCTAACCTTCCGTCCGCCATCCGACCAGTAGGGCACGGTGTAGATTTGCCAATCCCGGAACCACCAGAGGACTTAAATTCTATTGAAACAGAAGTATTTTCTGATGTACAGTCGGAGTTAGATGAACACGATGAAGAATTCCAATGTGTTACAGAAAATGTAGAGCCTAAATTGTTCACTCAGGTCGAGCTTAATGACTTAGTTAGGGATCTGGGCTTAACAAAAGAAAAAGCTGAACTGCTTGGCTCTAGGCTAAAAGAAAAGAACTTGCTGGCGGCTGGAACCAGCATTCATGTGTATAGGAAGAGAGAACAACAATTTTCGAAGTATTTTGAACAAGAGGGTGATTTGGTGTACTGCTCAGACATTCATGGTTTAATGAATGAGTTTGGAATTGAATACAAAACAGAAGATTGGAGGTTGTTTATTGATTCATCCAAAAATAGTTTGAAGGCAGTTTTAGCACACAACGGTAACATGTATGCCTCTGTACCTGTCGGTCATTCTGTACATATGAAAGAGAGTTACGAAAATCTAGAAATAGTGTTAAATAAAATAGTTTATTCTGCACACGGTTGGATGATATGTGGTGATTTGAAAGTTACGTGCATGCTCCTTGGTCAGCAAGGGGGTTTTACCAAATTTCCATGTTTCTTGTGTGAATGGGACAGTAGAGCTCGGAATCAACATTGGTGCAGAAAGAACTGGCCTGCTAGGGAGTCTTTAAAGCCTGGCGAGAAGAACATTTTACGCAAAAACCTTGTAGATCCAAAAAACGTGCTCCTACCACCACTACATATTAAGTTAGGTCTCATGAAACAGTTTGTAAAGGCTTTGCCTAAAGATGGGCTTTGTTTCAAATATCTCTGTCAGAAGTTTCCACACCTTTCAGAAGCTAAACTGAAAGAAGGCGTCTTTACCGGGCCTGATATTAGAAAAATGATGTTTGACGTTAACTTTGAATCCACAATGACCTCAAATGAAAAGGAAGCATGGGTTTCATTCAAGCAAGTTGTCACCAAGTTTTTGGGAAATGAAAAAGACCCAGAATATAAGGCTATTGTTGCTAACATGTTAAAAAAATTTGAACAGTTAGGATGTTTGATGAGCCTGAAAGTTCACTTTTTGAGCAGCCACCTCGATTACTTCCCGGAAAATTTAGGAGATGTTAGTGAGGAGCAAGGTGAGCGTTTTCACCAGGACGTTAAAGTGATGGAAAAACGTTACCAGGGCCGCTGGAATACCAACATGATGGGGGATTACTGTTGGTCACTTCACCGGGAAGTTCAGCAAGCTATTCATCGCAGGAAAAGCTACACAAGAAGCTTCAAGGAAAAAAGGGAAAGAAAATATAAACCAATTCCAGTTGACAAGTGAACCTTGTATCATCACATAAAATTACTATTCCAAGTATTTTACTGTAAATACAAACCATTTTTACGATTCTACAGTGTTTCATTGATTTCCCTATATACTGTAAATGGGTATTAGACTATATAATAAAATACATTTTGCTTGGAAACTAAGGGTGATACATAAAAACTACGAGCAGATTTGGATTCAGCACATAAAAATCTATCAAGATCAGCTATTAAAATTAAAAAAGTTTTCAAAAAGGTTTTTTTTGTTGGCCTGTGTTATCTAATATGCATCTGAAAGGAGCGCTAAACATATGTTACTACCCAACTCAACATTTCAAAATTCCAACATTATAAAAGGAATAGCTTACCACCTCTAAATGAAGCTCCAATCTGTCGTTATTGCAACAGTTTATGTTTATTAGGAAATAAACTTTTAATATAATAATATATAATATACTTCGGATCTATCATCATTTCATCCATTGAGATCTTGATACTTTTTATTCGATGATAGGATTATTTTTTATAAATCTCCATATACATTTTTTTAGTTGAAACGGATTAAATAGTTATAAACGGATTATTAATAGGAAAAATAAATCAAATTATATGAAATTAGTAATGAGTACAAACAATAATTTTTTGTTGATTGATTCTTTATTGAACGTCAATTTATGCTGCTATGGTTAATCGGAGGATGCTGCAGTGGGAGCTGTAAATTTTGCCTATCCAGGTTCAATTAGGATAGGGATTTTTTAATGAGTACCTGACATCGTACAGGCTCAGAATTTGACGTCTCTTTCGCAGGAAGAGGGAGTCGGTGTTCTACGTTTGAAAAACAGGACGCATTTAGTTTTTCTATTGAGAATTCTAAACCGGTTTGTGCTGACCATGTTTCTAATTTCTGTAAACAATTTTGTAATATTATTTACATCCTATTTCGGTTGGTAAATGATATTAATAAGGCTAAGTTGTCAACAAATAAAGAGCTTCTTATGGGTTTTGGAATTAGATATGTTTCCTTGTTAATAGCTATGGCAAAGAGGATGCAGCTCAAAACGCTTCCCTGGGGAATTTCTTTGGTCAATTCCTTAGCTGATGATACGTAGTACGAACCCGCGATCATATGTATAGTAGGGTGTTATGCTGCTAACTATTACAACACAGGTCGCCCATTTTTTTGTTCTGTAATGGCATTATAAAAGATGGTATGAAAAGATAAGTGAGAACGTAAAGATGAGGGGATTTTAAGTTGGCATCCTATACTATGCCGTAACCACCTTAATCTGCGAGAAGAAGAAACTTCATTCGTCTTTAGAGTGAAAGGAATTCTATCCCTAAAACATTTCCATTCTGTCCTGAGGCGGATCCTAAAGATGAATTATTAATACAACTTTCTTCTTCATACACATTGATATATGACGCTTTGGTTCATTAAAACAATCCAGAAGGGAGTAGAATTTTTCTTTTAATGATTGTTAAAATATATGAAATTTAATTTCGCAAGTATCAAATAAGAATTTTAAAAATTCATGGGCTTTTTTGACGTAGGGCTTTATATATTTAAACACAAACAAGCAAGTATTTTAAAAACCAGCATTGAAACCTTAGAGATACATTTTTATTAGAGATATAAATTTTTATTTGCGTTGCATAGAAAACGTGTTTGATGAGTTAATTCATATACATTTCAGAACAAAATTGGATGCGGCTTTGTCATGGGCACGCCCGTGTGTTGTACGTGAATTCGTTTAAGTAAAGGATAATATTTTTATATAAAATATTATTATTTATGTATTCAGGAAAAAATTAAGTAACAAACATAACCAATTACTGTGTTACAATATAACGTTATTAATTATATTGTTACGGGCTACTGGGTATTAAAATGAATTAAACAATTCCTTAATTAAAGATACTAATATTTATTAACAAAACTGATAAGAAGGATACAATTAAACTATTAACAATTAAATTATTAAACTAATATAAATTTATAATGACAATATTCTAAATATTATAATCTAGACCTAACTCCTATTTAATTATTACAATAATATAAGATGTTACTAATTCTAGATAGCTTAACTAGTTACAATAGTTTCTATGAATATTATAAAATTACACTACAATTTATAACTAATAGTTAACACTTACAGTTCACTAGTCCACCGACCGTAAGATTCTCCAAGTATGACAAACTGACACACAAAAACAGTTTATTACACTCGCGAGACTGTCACCGTTCACTGATACACTTAGCACACAGGCCGGTTCAACTCTGACTAGTTTATCACACTGACACTCACTTA
Source organism: Arma custos (assembly GCA_037127475.1). Classification (NCBI taxonomy): domain Eukaryota; kingdom Metazoa; phylum Arthropoda; class Insecta; order Hemiptera; family Pentatomidae; genus Arma; species Arma custos. Next base: position 27,648,425 of record CM073764.1, on the reverse strand, counting down.
CTACACTTATCACTGATCTTCACTGGTCTACTCTCAGGCTAAGACTGACTGCCTCGAGGTGAGGGAAGTATTTAAAGAGGAAAGGCCGAACATTCTAGAACACGAAGGGGCCAGGCAATTCCGGAATCTTCTTAATCCTTTTCCGACAAAAGAAGACGGTCTAGAACAGTCCTAATCCTATTTTAACTTCTCCCGCCGACGGATTTAAGCCGCTAATCCTCTTGCTTCCGTCTTCCTGCCGGCGCCCGTAATACTGCCCCCTCCTTAAAAGTGCTCTGCCCCAGAGCAAGTCCGGAGAAATCGGGCATTTATGAGCTTCTACTGATGGGGACGCACTTTCTTTCCAGGGGTTGAACGTGCACACCAATATGGCAACTCCAGAGTTGGCGAATGTCTGTTCGATCATGTCCATGACAATCTTCCACTCCAAGCCGTCGTATCCACAGCCCAACTTCGGAATAGCGAGCTTAGTGACACGCAGTCTCAGAAGCTTACTCCGAAGGTCGTCGAGGCTTCGCCGCAGTGCGTCATATGTCGGCTTCTGATCAGTGGCACGCTTGGTAACCAAGTAAAACAGGTGTCGTCCTTTGTGCGGCTGGTGGAGTGCCTTCCCGACACATGGTCCTTGGCGTTCCAGCTCCTCAGTTCCGCCGAACTTCTTCCTGAAGACCGTTGCAATCCCTCGAGAAGTCCTCAGATCTTCGGCAACGCAATGGGCCAGAGAATACTCCACTGGTAACGAGAAGATATCCCTGTAGATTACCTGAGTTACTCCACGAAACCCTGGTACCTTAGTATTTGAAACTGGGTCATTATTTGTCTCCACATTGTTTAGGTACCTAACCTGCTGGTCTTCTGCCGGGCCATGGTCTCCTTTGTACGGCGCCAGTCTATTGAAATGGACTACCTTGGCTTTTCCTTTAGGCTGCTTCCTGATCCTATAGATGACGTCGTTGATCCTCTTGATGATCTCAAACGGGCCGTCCCAGGAGTTCTGCAGTTTAGGTGAGTAGCCTCGCCTTCTTCGTGGATCATGTAGCCAGACCAAGTCTCCAGGTTGGTAGCCACCTTTCTCAGCCCTGATGTCGTAACGTTCCTTCATTCTGTCACTGGCTCCCTGGATGTTTGTGCGAACCTTCTAGTGGATATTATCCATTCGCTTCCGTAGATCCGTGACGTACTTCTCTCCGGCAATTTCCTCGTCATGCTTGAAACCGAATTTCAGATCACAAGGCAAACGAAGTTCTCTGCCGAACACCACATTTGCGGGAGTCTGCCCCGTTGCCTCACTGACTGAACTGCGGTAGGCCAGCAGTAACAGGTGAAGATACTGGTCCCAGTCTCGCTGATGGTCGGTACCACTTTGGACAAATATCGACCCATAGTCCTGTTCATGCGCTCCACCATGCCATCGGATTGAGGGTGAAGAGGTGTCGTCCTGGTCTTCCGTATTCCCAGTGCTTCGCACATCCCGGAAAAGACTGCAGATTCGAAGTTTCGTCCCTGGTCAGAGTGAAGTTCCATGGGTACTCCAAACCTACTGACGAGCTGCTTCACCAGTACGTCCGCAACCGTGACTGCCTCCTGATTCGGAAGGGCGTAAGCTTCCACCCACTTGGAAAAGTAGTCCATGGCCACGAGAATATACCGGTTACCTGCATCCGTAACAGGGAAAGGGCCAGCGATGTCAATTGCTATTCTCTCAAACGGTGCTCCAACGTTGTACTTCTTCATTGGGGCCTTCTTTCTTCTTATGGGACCGTTAGAGGCCGCACAAGTCGCACAACGCCTGCACCAGTCCAACACATCGTCCTTAAGGTTCGCGCAGTAAAAGCGTTCACGTACCTTTTCCAATGTACGGTGAACTCCAAGGTGGCCGCCAGATACTCCGTCATGAAGTTCCCTGAGTACTTCGGGCACTTTACTCTTTGGGACGATGAGCTGAAGTCTGCGCTGATCTTCTTCCGTGTTCTCCAATGCCCGTTTCAGCATCCCGTTGTCCACTAGAATGGAGTCCCATTGGGCCCAGTAAGTCTTTACATTCTTCGACATTGGAGCAACATCCTGCCAGGTTGGTCTTCCTTGCCGAGATAGTTTCCACTGCTTCATTTGTTTCAAGTCCGGGTCCCTGTCCTGCTCCTTTGACACCTCTGCATCCTGCCAACCGTCCATGACCACCGTTGTCCTCAACACTGCTGCCTGCTTCTCTTCTTGTCGAGAACAATGCCCGCATTTTTCGTCACAAGGTCTCCTAGAGAGTGCATCCGCATTTCTGTGACTCGTTCCAGCACGATGAGCAGATTCAAAGTCATATTCTTGAAGGCGCTCTATCCACCTCGCCACTTGTCCTTCTGGTGACTTGAATCGTAGCAGCCACATTAGAGCAGCGTGGTCCGTTCTCAGGAGGAATCTTCTGCCGTATAGATATTTGTGAAAATGCTCTATAGATTTCACCACTGCCAGAAGCTCCTTCCTTGTGACACAGTAGTTGCGTTCCGGATCTGAGAGCGCTTTACTGAAATATCCAATGACCCTTTCTTCTCCATCTTGGAGCAGAGAGAGGACGCTCCCAATAGCGGTGTTGCTGGCGTCTGTGTCAAGTATGAACTTGCCCTCGGGACGGGGATAGCTCAGAATAGGAGCACTACTCAACTTTTTCTTCAACTCCTCAAAGGATGCCTGACATTCGTGATCCCAAAGGAAAGTCCGTTTTTCCTCGGTGAGCCTGGTAAGAGGTTTTGCAATGTTTGCAAATCCTTTCACGTACCTCCTGTAGTAGGTGCAGAGGCCGAGAAAACTTCTTACTTGGTGCTTATCTCGAGGTACTGGCCAGTCGGTGATCGCTGCAATCTTCTCTGGGTCAACGGCAACTCCATAGTCCGACAAAACATGCCCCAGATAGTTGACTTGCCTTCGGAAGAGATGACACTTCTTCGGGTTCAATTTAAGGTTCGCTGCACGCAGTCGTTCGAAGACCTTCTCCAGATTCTTCAGATGGTGAGCGAAGGACTTTCCCAGCACAATGATGTCATCTAAGTATACCAGGCAAATTTCCCAAGAGAGACCTCTTAACACGCTTTCCATCAGCCTCTCAAATGTTGCAGGAGCATTGCAAAGCCCGAATGGCATTACCGTAAATTGCCAGAGTCCAGTCCCAATCGAGAACGCTGTCTTCTCTTTATCTTCAGGTTTCAATCCAACTTGCCAATATCCACTGCGGAGATCCAAGGTAGAAAAAAGTCCACACCCCTCTAGCGTGTCCAGCGTATCATCAATCCTGGGGAGCGGATAACTGTCTTTCTTGGTGACGTTGTTCAGAAGGCGGTAGTCTACGCAGAATCTCATCGTGCCGTCCTTCTTGCGAAGACATAGTGACAAAGGTTTTGGAGGCTCTCAGGACCCGTAAGAAAGAGATACGCTGTTGGGGCTGCGGCCAACTTGGACACCCTAGAAGCAAGTGTCTGCGTCACCAATACAACAGGAGACATCCAGGGGCTACTCGAAGGCTCAATGACACCATCAGTCGCCATCTCCTTGATGATCTTCTCGGCGTCCTCCCGTTTGGCTAACGGCAGCCTCCTCGGGACCTGTCGGATGGGCTTAGCATCCCCGGTGTCAATCCTATGCTGGACGATATCCGTTCTACCCCGTGGCCCTGGGCTGATCTCGAAAACGTCCTGCCATCGGATAATCATCTTCTTCACTTTCTCGCTCTGTTCAGGCGAGAGTTCCCGGCATGATTCGTCCACAAATCCTGTTAGTTCTTTCGGCAGTCCTCGCAGCTCGGTGGGATGACGTTGCAGCTGACGAACCACTGAGGTAGCGGTTGTACATTCCCCTACCGGTCTTCCTTTGTTCAGCGTTACTGGGAAGCTGTTCAGGTTCATTAGCCGAATCGGAGTGGTACGTCCGACCTTGATGAGAGACCTTGCAACCATTACGCCGCGTCCGATCTCCTGTTCTTCTTGCCTTCCAGGTTCAATTAGCACACATTGACCCTCATGTATACTGTGTAGGACAGGTAGGCTGTCCTTCGATCGTCCCATGCGTTATGATTTGGCTCCGTGCAGGTAAAGTGGTGTCTTCTAGTAAGCGCACTCGTGCGTAGATGTCCTTTCCCTGCCGCAGGATGACTTTTTCGTCTCCCAGCGTCATCACCCCTCTTGCCATATCCAGCTTGATCCCGCATGTGATCATCAAGTCCGTGCCTAATATGACATCTTCATCAATATCTGCCACGAGAGCGCGGTGCTTCAGATGTTGACCCCCGATGATGAAGTAGGCAACTGTCTCCCCGTAGACCTTGGCTGGCTCTCCTGTGGCAGTCCGTAATGTCCAGATCGTTGGCAACATCTTCTCAGCAGGAACTGTCTTTGAGCTCAAGATTGTCTTGGTTGCGCCGGTATCCAGTAGCAGACTTCGCAGCTGCCCGTTCACCTTCCCATCAACGTAGAAGCTGTTTGTTCTGCTCCCTAAAGACGCAACTCTACTGGTCTTCCTCGGGCCTCTGACGTAGCGGGCTGATAGTTGTTCCTCCCCATCAACCCTACTTCGTTCCTGTGGCTTTTCTTGCTTCTTGGATGGACACTTGCTTCTAGGGTGTCCAAGTTGGCCGCAGCCCCAACAGCGTAGTATCTCTTTCTTACGGGTCCTGAGAGCCTCCAAAACCTTTGTCACTATGTCTTCGACGCTAGGGACCACAGTAGGCTCCGCTTCAGTTGCTCGAACTCGCGCAAGGCCCCGTACTGACTGCCTGACAGCCTCGAACTCCATGGCCTGAGATAATGCGTCTCCCAATGTTTTTGGCCGGGCGAGCTTCACTGCTTGTTGCGTCTCGGGGTCCCGAAGTCCATCCAGGAATTTGTCGACAGCCAGGCTTTCGTAGACATCATCGGTAACCGATGGGTAAGCATTCCTCACCAGCCGTGCAATGTCTGCTTCAAATTCCTGTAGAGTCTCGTTGGTCTTCTGGATCCTGCTTCTCAGCTGTGAGCGATATAGCTGGTCCATGTGGCGGTGGCCGAAACGCATCTCCAGTCTTCTAACCAGCTCCCCGTAGTTAGACCGCTCCGACAGTGGCATCCCCTGCAGTACTCCCAAGGCGTCTCCACGCAAGGCCAGGCACAAAGCTGAAGCTTGGGTCTCTTTCGACCACCCATGGATCGAAGCCGCAGTCTCGAAGAGAGTCATGTAGTCCTCCCACGGCGTCTTTCCGTCGAACACTGGAATGGTGTTGTGAGTTGGTGGCGTCCTTGAATTGGCGGGCATAATGGTTTTATGAAGGCTGCCCTCGGAGGAAAGGTCGGTGTCGTTCTTCGGTGGGTTGCTCATACGTTCCTCGAGAGCCTCGACTCTTAGCCTAAGTTCGTCTTTAATTGAATTCAGTTCTTCCCCTAACCTAGATTCTACATTAGCCACTTTATTATTTACATCGGCTAACTTATTCTCAACATTTTCCATTAAATTAGTCTCTAATGTACCTAACTTAGACTCTAATGTATCCAATAAATCACTTTTTACAGTACCTAGCTCATTTTTAACATTGCTTAATTCATTACCTAGCTCATTTTTAACATTGCTTAATTCATTACCTAACTTATTTTCTACATTGCTTAACTCATTTTTAACAATACCTAATTCATTTTTAAAAGTTGCAGACAACTTGCTTAAATCAGTTTCAAATAGAACGTTATCTGGATTTTCCCCAAAATCTACAAAAAATTGACGCAAGCGCTCTTGCAGTACACTTTTAGTTCCGGAACAATCAAGATCACGTTCCTCCAATTCACGTTTCAAATCCGCAACTTTTAAATCAATTAATTTAATACTTTTAGAAGCCATTCTTCATACAGTAGCCCAATAATTACAAAATACAAGACCAAATGCAAAATAATAGCAGTTACACAATTATCCCACTTCTGACACCAATTTGTTACGGGCTACTGGGTATTAAAATGAATTAAACAATTCTTTAATTAAAGATACTAATATTTATTAACAAAACTGATAAGAAGGATACAATTAAACTATTAACAATTAAATTATTAAACTAATATAAATTTATAATGACAATATTCTAAATATTATAATCTAGACCTAACTCCTATTTAATTATTACAATAATATAAGATGTTACTAATTCTAGATAGCTTAACTAGTTACAATAGTTTCTATGAATATTATAAAATTACACTACAATTTATAACTAATAGTTAACACTTACAGTTCACTAGTCCACCGACCGTAAGATTCTCCAAGTATGACAAACTGACACACAAAAACAGTTTATTACACTCGCGAGACTGTCACCGTTCACTGATACACTTAGCACACGGGCCGGTTCAACTCTGACTAGTTTATCACACTGACACTCACTTATTACACTTATCACTGATCTTCACTGGTCTACTCTCAGGCTAAGACTGACTGCCTCGAGGTGAGGGAAGTATTTAAAGAGGCAAGGCCGAACATTCAAGAACACGAAGGGGCCAGACAATTCCGGAATCTTCTTAATCCTTTGCCGATAAAAGGAAACGATCTAGAACAGTCCTAATCCTATTTTAACTTCTCCCGCCGACGGATTTAAGCCGCTAATCCTCTTGCTTCCGTCTTCCTGCCGGCGCCCGTAATACTATGTCTAAGATATGAAAAGTACGACAAAAATAGCATTTGTTGACAAGATACATCGAGATTTCTGGTAATATAGGTTAGAGAAGTTTCGATATATGACGAATTGAACACAATGAGCATGAAGCTGGCCGATTAGTGGTTTTGCGAGACATTAACATCAAAGTCTTCGACAATCATAATTGGTCTAGTATGATCAGGTTAATTTTTATTTGTTGATTTTAGTGATTTTTGGGATTATTTGAATAGCAATCGTTACATAACGAGTTCTGCTAATGCTGTGCCCGGATAAATGAGCACACACCCGAATATGAATTTGAAGATGCCATTGGCCTTTACGTTTACAAGCCAGAAACATTCACTGGCATGGAATGTTCCATCCAAGTTTCGCTGATTGCCACATAATCAGATCAATTGATGATGGAATCGGTAGAGATCTCTTCCAAGTGCGGAACCACGCTTTGTGCATTAATCGCGGTGATAAGTATAAAACAACGCTGATTACACTATAAGGAAAGCCTTTTTACTTTGCCGATTAGTGTCGGCAACGGATCTTGGGTCAATCTATGGTAATTATCTATCGTATGTCTCTAACTGTGGGAGACTCCTGACCAAATCCGTGTTAAAATTTGAAACCGTTTCGGGTATTGATCATATAAGCCCATCTAACGATGTGACACGACTCAAAGCCACATAAACTAGTTGTTTGTGGCACTGCTTGACTCAGTCATATAGTATGTTATTGTTACCATTCGATAGCTCTTGAAAGGCCCTTTTCAACCGTATACAATCTCTGTATTTTGATTTGGCTTTTCAAAGCGTATAGCCCTACGTTATATATTTTTGATGATATTTTTTTTTTAACAGCTTATTATACTCACTGTCACTATTTTATCCTAATATTTCATATACAATCGATAGGTTTTGACAACAGATCTGACGATTGAAACTTAAACTAACTTCGTAGCTTCTTCGAGTCAAAAGTTATACTGAATGGAAATCTCGATATGCAGAAAAATTACCTCTAAATGGCGGCTCTTCTTCCTCCACAGCACACGATGCGTTCCAGTCCTCACTTATCGGAATGAATTCTTTGATCCTTCAGCTACCTAGTGGTCTAATTGAATTTTGGATGGGGGTGATAGATATGGAGCTATATAACCAAACTGTAACCCCCGATTTTGTTATCATCCTTTTTTTTTTTAATGTCTCCCACTATTGAAGCAATTTTAAAGACGTATTCATGTCATAAATTCTCCAGATTTTCACGGTCACCTGATAAATTCGAAAAGAAAAATTGAACTATTTATAATTATTTAAAATAATGTCTGTCTTATAACGACAAAACTGAATACATAGAAATATATACATAAAAGCGCCTGATTTATAGAACAAAGGTTAATTCCAAATTACAGAGGCAATCCTTGAAGGTTCTCAAGACCTTCCTTGTTCTGAGGAACTAATAAATTCGGACCGGCTCCTATCGTTCCGCCCTTTTAGGGCCTATTACCCTCCCCTACTTTTTCTTCCTGTCACTTTCTTCTGTCCCAGCTAACAATTCTCAATGTTATTGCTCACTGCGAACTTTCTGTCAAGCGGCTTGGCCAAATCTCTTGTCTTCATTCTGTCTCTCAATAAATATGATTAATTATATCCGGAAAACAATAGTGAAGTTTACGATTGCTTATCTTAACGATTATATCTTTTTCAAAAGTCAAACCTGCTTCAATTACACATTCTATTTATTTGGAAACAAATTAAATATTAGCTGATGCTAAAAAAAATATATTTAAAAACATCAAACACGATTTAAAAGAATAAGTTAGGCAGTCATGAGGACTGCCGACAGAAGTTAAAACTCGAAACTTAGGAATAATAAATTCTTTTTTATAATTCTATATCAATTATAGTCTATATTATTTTTAGATTTCATAATTTGTGAATTTAAATGATAACATTAGTCTGGTTTTAACTTCAACTGGTACTCCAAGCAATAATTATATACGTTTACGAGTAGTTTATTTATTTTTCAAAGCATATATATACATATATAAGCTCGATACAAAATACCAATACAACCAAAAAACTTAGATATAATAATTAGTATGCAGTTATATTATTTATATCTGCCAAATACTTGTTTATTTGCCTCCATTAACAATTTAAAACAAAACATTTAACTATGTCAACTTATTTTCAATTTTACTATGAAAACTCTTTCGCGGAAAAGTTTAAGTAGTTATTTTATTAGTCATTTTATGTTATTATTAGTATGAATTGTGTGACAATTGTTTTGTTAAATACTATTATTCTCATATCAATGGAATTCTATTCTTTAGACGAAAATTCATTAACACAAATTGTTTAACTCTTACACAGAATGCTACGTCTCGCTCAACACGTCGCATGTTGGTCATGTTGCTGACGCGAACCCTTATGTTATTCCCCTACCGTCAATCGCTCAACGAATTTTTCACTTCAAAAATCCACCCTTCCCTCTTCTCGAGTGATTTTACACATCATAATTATCAAATCACACGAAAACACTTATCTCACTAATTATCTTTCGCATAAATATCTCATGAGATAAATCTTACAGAAACCACCGGATGTTAGACATTATACTAACTCCCAATTATAAAATTTTCCGATTTCTTTCCACAAGTATTCCTAAATCTGTTCATATTTATCAAAACGATAAATATCTTGGGCAGTACAAAACCGTAAAGTTAGTTGAATTGTATATGAAAGGAATGTGACATACTCTTAGAAAAATATTAACATTTGTCCTTCCCAAGAGACGGGAGTAATTAAAATAATTTTGGCTTAATGTTAATATATTATTTATGTCTATACTGTTAATACATTTTGTCTTCTGTTCCAAAATAAGACAAATTTTCGATATCAAATTTTCATTTATATTTGATGTGATATGAAATGTAATTTCACAAGATAAATGAATGATCACCATTCCCTGCTGTGCTGTCCATTCGCTGGGATACGACTGTTAATACAATTAGTTTTATTAGATATCTTGAATAAGTTTTTGCCATTTAGATGAAACACTAATGAGAATACAATACAAGGAAAATCTATACATACGTATAATTAGAGAAATAAGAATTCGACAGTTTGATAGCATGTATTGTACGTAGAAATATGGTCCATGTATACATAGTGATAATTTCGTATTTTCATTAGTTTGTAGTCTACAAGACCAATAAGCTTTTGCTGTAAATCTATCAAAAGTCGCGTTTTAGTGTGTAAATATACTTATTGATTGAACTCAAGACAAGAAGCTACCAAAACGTTTATGAACAGTGAAAAATATTATGAGCCGTTAAGAAAACAAATCAATATGGTATATTTACAGATATTCAATATTAAATATATGTTTATGTGAATTTATATTTAAAAACTCTCTAATTAATTTATAATGTTGCCCTTAAAGTTAATTAATTAAGAAAAGCTACCTTAAATTGGCCAAGATTCCTGACGACGCATGTGAAGACTGCCTCCCTTCCAAGTGGAACTGTCACGTTTGACATCGGTTCTCCGAAGTAAGGATACCAATCTTCTTCGGTCGTCTGAGTTTCTGAAAAAAGAAAAACAAGACAGGTTAGAGAAGAGCAGTATTTATTTTGATAATTTAAATAATATTTTGAGTTATAATATATAAATTTTAGCATTATACTCAATTATAAATTATCTTTATAATAAACGTGATAAAATTTGATATATCTTTTATATCAATCTTTTTTCGTTTTATTAAAAAGAGATATTTTTATTTGAAATAAAAAATAATATACTGTGACGAGTTTTGGAATTCGGAGAAAAAAAAATACATCGATTAATTAACAGCAGTTTTCCTGGATAGAGATTTTTTTTCTGAGGTTTTTGCTAAATTAGTTTTTGGTAGCATGTTAAAAATGGTGACATAGTATTTTTTCCGTTCTATGTAGGTTTACTGTTATTAGGTTTTCTAATGATAAAGAGATTAAAAATATATATGATTGTTGATTCTACATTCACGAAGTTGATTCTTTGGATGGTTGGGATTGATAGTATGTATCAGGAACTGTTTAGGAATTTAAAATAATTATAAGGATAAACTTGATACTTTTCAATAACAACTTCATCTTGATACCACCATGAATGTATTTTCTCAAAAGTAAAATTCATAAATTGTCAATTTATGAACAGTTATATATATTACTGAAAACATTAGTTCAGTCTAACTGACTAGCTATTCATGACACCATCGGATCTTTTTCACTTGAGATCTCATCCTCACCACCATTCGAATCATTACTGTCTAGGTATTACCAAGTTCATTGGAAGTCAATAGCAAATGTAATTTTAACTATTAAGTAAAGTAGTACTGAGAGAACGGAATAACTAAGTGGTTGAGCGATGAGTTGGACGAAGGACCTTTGTTCGAATTCAGCTGCTGGGAGACTTTTATTTTGCATTTTAACAGTCGGAAATGGATCCTATGGGATCTAGGACCCTCCTGGGGCTCACCCTCTATAAAAATAGGGGTAAAATCTTGAGATTGGGCGTGATCTAGGACAAATCACCTCCCAGTATTACCATCGTCTTAGAAGCACTACAGTCTCCACCACATACTAAACCTAATACCCTTCATGGGTTGTAGTGGTACAGCGACAATAAATAAATAAATGGGTGTTTTTAATATGAACAGTTCGAGGACTGCTATTAAGAATAAAAGCGGTTGCCAGATAAAAATTACTCAATTGTAAAACATATCAATAAGTATAACATATCTATCTATAAGTTTCAAAACATTTATGGATACTTTATTAGAATATGAAAACTTTTAATAAAGTTTTAATGTGCTTAAAAGTTAGATCGGGAATCAAAATATAAGCTTTTTAATTATTTTTATTTTGACTTAAAGTTGCATCTCGACATACAAGAATGAAAAGACAAGAAACCGCTCGACGGCTCATTGAATGCAGAGAGAGCTCTACGGCAGGCGGAGGTGGCCTGTGAGGAAATAACTAAAAGACTGGACGGATTAAATATTACAGTTAATCCCAAGAAGACCGACTGTATTATTCTCTCCTTCCAAAAGAATAAGCGCCCTCTACCTGAGGTTTATAGAGTAGCAGGCAAAGTTAACAAACCTGCGAATAGGATAACATATCTCGGTGTCACCCTCGACCGGCACTTGACGTTATCCCAACATTGCAATAAGAAGATCAGGTCGGTGAGAACCAAATCTTACAGGCTAAATCATCTTTTAACCTCACCGAACTTATCACTCCGCCTCAAAGTAATGATCTATAAGGCAGTTATTAGACCAGCACTCCTTTATGGGGCGCCTATGTTGAATAACATTTCGCCAACAACTTCAAAAAGGCTCCAACAATTTCAAAACCGTATGCTGAGGCGTATAGTAAGGCACACTTCTCTACAAAGGACGAAATCAGACATAATACACGAGACTCTCAGAATTCCGACGGTAACGGACTTCATCACACGGAGGCATATCAAATTCTTTGATAGGCTCCAACACTGCACGAACCCACTATTCAACGCACTTACACCGACAGGCCGACCTCAGCGCTGGCAAACACATGTACAGACACTCAACATGGACTGAGTAAACTACTAACAAACTCCAATCAGACAGAACTAGTGAGCCCCATCACTGGATCCCCCACTCCTTCCATTTAATTAATGTTCAGAAAATCCTTCAGACTATCCTCTGATGCACCTGCACCTGGTGCAGTAGAAGAGATACAATGCATCATTAGTAATATTAATATGTTATTTTTCAAATATTAATAACAACCAAAGGGGTTAAGAAATAAAAAAACCGCTCGACGTATTAGGCTACTTCAACACTTACTATACAAACACTGTAAGCTCCCAATTAACTACAAAAGACTCATCTACAGGACCATCATGCGACCTATTCGGACTTACGGAGTAGAGCTTTGGGGCTCCACTAAGCCATCGAATTCCTCTCGTAGCCAATCCCTACAATCCAAACTCCTTCCTAAAATCCTCAATTCTCCTTATTTTGTTAAGAATTAAGTCAACCATAACGACCTTAATGACCCATTTGTTGCTGATTTGGCCCGAACCCGGTATCTGTCCGTTTAAAACAAACTTCATTCACACTCAAAGCCTCTAGTTTCAAACCTGGCTTCCTCTTTGATTCCCGATAATCCTGAGAGGCGTCTGAAAAGAAGTTGGCCACTTGACCTTCTTAACTAAACTTGTTATTTGAGTACTACCAGAGTGTAGTTTCTCTACTTGTCATTAGCTCATGTAATTATGTATCGCTTAGCCTATTTACTTGTTGTATTATAGTAATACAGTTCTAAATATCAATAAATAAATTTAATTTTTTTTTTAAGGGAAAAGATATTCCAACGTCTCGGTCTCCCAAGGTGTCCTACGTTTCCTATAATAAGTTTTTTATTTCTAAATTGCTATGTTTTATAAGCTTAAATATATTTTAAATATTCTAATTTATTTTGGGATGCGAGAGTAATCATTTAAGATGATTACTCAAATTATTATTTATAACTTTAGTGTTAATTGGTTTCATCTCCAGAGGTCTTTTGTGCGTTTACCAATTTACTAATCAATCATTCCATCAATATATTATTCATATATATCTGCATCTGGGGTAATTAAGCACCAAAGGAATTAAAATAGATATACTTTATTTACGATTCATAGATATACTGTATTTACGATTCATTATAATATAAATTGAAGATTATATTTAATGATTCAGATGTAATAGAGGATTGCCAATAAATCATATAAAATACATAATAAAACTTAAATTAGGACTTCTGTACATCTACAGATCTTCTTGGTGAAGTGTCTTCTCCGGGTCTCGCTTTCTTCGGATGCTCCTCCGCCCGCATCGGTCGCCACTTCTAAGGGTATGACCCTTTAACCTGAGCGGCCTACTTCTCGCAAACCTAACTTAGCTCTTTGTGTAAAAAAACATATTTATTTTTACGATGCCGCCCGGTACGATTCACAGCAAAATTAATAATGAATGCTGATGATTTTGTTACGAAAATAGTTTTTTTTTTTCAACAGGTTACTATACCCAACAAAAATAAATTTGATGATGATGTCTCTCAAATAATTGTTATTCTTTCACCGGACCTCTATTTTTAAATTATTTTAAAAATAAATAAGTAAAAATATAATGTGCATTCAATTATTAATGATTATGACAGATATAATTACCGCTAACGGCAAAAGAACAGTGTTTATCAGAGGCACTTGGGGAGGTTAAAGAGTGCTGGTGAATAAGTAAAGGAGTAGTTAGTTACCTGCACTGCAGGGAAAAAGTTCATTAGCGTCTTCCTGGCTTCCACGCAGTCATTTTCATTAATTAATTATTCTTCCTTTTAAGATGTCGTCAAAGTCTAAGATTCTTTTATTTATTAAGAGGGAATTATTGATTATAATTAATACTACTACCAGCTGCACCGAGGTCGCCATTTTGGATCAAAATTAATTTAAAGACGATATTTATAATCGTATGAAGGATTTAGCAGTGGTGTGTATAACGTATCTTGATTCATTAATACTCCCTAAAAGTGTGTGAACTGAATAAAAACAATGTTTACATTTAAAAAAATAAAAATGAGAAATATAAATACATGTTGCATCTATTTGTATATCTATTGTAGTTATATAAAAAAAAGAGGATGTTGAGCGGTCGGTAGGCCAAGACTAAGATGGACGGATTGTATAGCAAATGATGCCAAGATGATGAGGTCCTCGTCAAGAAATGCAAATGAAACCAGGACTAAACAGCTGGATAGTAACGGCTACAGAAGAGCATGCCGATAGGTATTGGAAGAGGCCTGGACTCGCTTGTGGGTCTTAGCGCAAACATAATAATAATAATAAACAAAAAATATCCCTGCTGGGGATTGTGAATTATTTTATACTGTTATGTGAGGCCTCGGAAACTGATCTAAGCTGGTTTCAAAAGCAAAAAAGGATGTGATGCCACTACTGATAAAATTGAATCAGGATATTCTTGAGGTGTTAAGAACTAGGTTCTTGAATTGATTGTAAATGGAATCTTATGATGGCGTGATCATCTTGTACTGGGCCGATATTAGTGAGTTTCTGTTCTGATCTTACAATTATTATGTTACTATAGTTAGTTACAAGTAAATATATCTGTCTCTACAAACGCTGATAACAATAATTATATTATGATAATTATTAAATTATATTCGCCAACGAAGGGCAAAGATAATGAGGAGAAAGATGATTTTTACGGCTAGAAAACATGGTGGACTAGGCTTACAAATGTGTCATAACACTGGTCATAGGAGACTTCAAGTTGGTGCGGTTGTCAAAGGTTGTCAATTAGCTCTCATTCTGCTTTCCACTAAGTCGATAATTATTTCTACTACTGGAATTTCCGGTTATTTATGAATCAAGGTTTTCCTTTCGCTCAATGTCTTCTATATTAGTGGAGTTCTCTTGATTGCAATGTTCTTCCAAGATATTTAACACCTTTTCTTTTGATGCCACCAGTCTCCCGTCTTCTCCTCACTTTTGCGTGTTTCTTTCCTTAAATCCATTCATTTCTTTCCTGACAGCTGTGTAATATTCGTATAAGTTTCTAGCCTGCCAGTTATGATCCATAGTTTGCACTCATTTCTTGAGGAATTCTCTTTTAGTTATTCAAATATTATGTTTGTTTTGGTCTGACGGTTGTATTTTTTTTTCCTGAATCTCTATTACTTCCTAGGCCGTTTTTTTTTACACCAGCATCCAATGTCTCTGGTATTGATCAGCTGAGACGCTCAAGATCCAAACATTTGAATCTATATTTTAGTTTATTTAGGAATTCCTATTTCAGTGCAGAATTTTTCAGGTTTTGGACTTTCGTATCTCCGTTTGGTATATCTTGTGAATCCTCTACAGCCGGTGATGTAGTTTGATCCTTATCAAAGAATCATTCGAATCACAGACTTTGAATTACATACATTCTTCGGTCTTTAATGGAACTTTGATGGGTCCTATATATGATCACGTGATCATTTGACTTTTGTCCCGTATCATGTTATCCAGGTGTACTTGTGGATGTTCTTGTAAGGGAACATCGGAATACCAACCAAGCTTGGTTGCCGCCAGACTGATATTTGCCCACGATTGCTATGGTTTGTTTCGTGGAGACTTTGGCTGCCGATAGTTGCTCTGAATTTGGTTCTCAACTAATCTTCCTATTCCTATGGTCTAGCTATTAATGGTAGGTCATATATTTTTACTGCATTCACTACAGTTTGGGGGCCTCTGGTCTTTATAAGCTTCGAACGTTCCACTAACCAATGTAAATCCGTTATACAAAGCCGCATTCGATACTATTCGTTTTTCCGAGGCTTAAAACATTTATCAAAAATGATTTTCAACAATATTACAGTACCGTTTGGTATGCCCCTTTGACTAATTTCTTTTTATTTAAACCGTAAAAGCTTACTGTGCTGTTAGAGTATTATTGATTTCTTTAAAAATTCTGAAAAACCCAGACTGGACCCAATATTGCTTCCAGTGATTTGGAGCCTGAGAGAGAGAAATAGAGACAAAATAAATAGAGAAATAGCAGGTGGAAGGGTATTTCCTGAGAAGGGCCTCTTTTGAGATAGACATCCTGTCCTTTAAGTCCCTGAGAAGTTTACCTTGCGGCCAACTTCACTCTCCAACCAGCCTCCTCCCAAGTTTCGTCACATGCTTTCCACCATCTCAATTCCAATCCAACACAGTTGAAGAAGGTTCCGTGTACAAGGAGAAGTAAAAATTCTTATACATAATTAAAACGGTTTAAATTTCCCCAGGATATAGTTCAAAATTATCTATAAGAAAATCATTCATTGAATAATTTCAAGATATGGTATAATAATAGATTGGTAAATTAAATTATAAAAGTCTTATATCCGAAATTATGATTGTTGTATTGGCTGTCTGGGAAATGGTAACAGCGCTGCAACGGAGAGGTGGACTACCCGGGTTCGAATTCCGGCCAGGACAAATCTTTTTTCTTCAAAACAAAAATACATAAAAACAATTGTTGAGTAAATGATGTTCAATATTCTTAATTTTTATTCGAATTTACTATGAGATGAGAACAAGAAGAAATCAATCCCAACACTAATTATTTAGCGAGAAAACTCCCACATTTTTTGGCGGTTTCCTCCTACGTTTGTGACCAGGTTGTGGGGTTTTCGGTCCAAGGTCCAAATTGATTTAAAAAAAAATCCAAAAAAAAGTAGGTTGTATTCATAATAAAGTTCGTAACATAATCATTACATCAAACAGTAACACCATCTACATGACCACGACACAAACTAAAAAATCTATGTATGAACTGTACAAGGAAGAACGTAAAGTCAAGAAAAAAAAAAAGAAAAATACTACGAAACCTATTTGTTCAGAAAGTATAAATTGAAATTTCACAAGCCAAAAAAAGATCTATGTAAAGTTTGTGTAACCTATAAGGGAGCTCAGATTTTGAAAGGGTTATAAAAAGCATATTCTATGACAAACACTTTGAAAGAAAAGATGGAGAAGACAAGAAAATCCTAGCATTTAATTTTGACCTTCAATCTGTTTTGTCAACTCCTAAAGGAGCTGTTGACGTTTTAAAACTTGCCGTATATAATTTAATTATTCATAATTTAGGGGATGGGAGCGTGCAGTATTTCATATGGGATGAAATTGAGGGAAAACGGGGAACTTCCGAAATTGCAACATGTATATTCAAATAAATTATGTCTTATTCTGACATTGAACATGTCAAAATGATGACTGATAATTGCGGTGCACAGCAGAAAAACTTTAGCTATGTGTAAGTATGTGGTTAATTGTCACCCAAATTTAAAAACAATTCACCATGTGTTTTTTGAACCCAGTCATTCAGAGATGGAATGCAACTCTGCCCATTCAAAAAATGAAGTCAAATCAAAAAATTCCCCTTTTTTTATGGGCCCAAATCATAAGACTTGCACGCACCCGGCCGTACCCATTTGAGGTGCCACACCTATTTCATGACGACTTCTTAGATTTTAATAAAAGTAGGGTGGCATATCCGATAGAAAATAGAATAAAACCAAAGAAAAAATTAGATAAATATTGAAGTAATGGAAATACTAATTTTAAATATAGTGATGGTATAATGTACCGAATGGCATGTATTACCGGATGAGAGTAAAAACCTTTCATGAAGGTTAGCATTGACGGAACTTTACAACTCTTGCAACAAAACAAAAAAGGGACAAACAAAATAGAAACCCCGTTAAAGTATACGAAGGAAGGCTCCCAATCACGGATGAAAAGAAAAAAAATCTCTTATCACTATGTCAACAAAATTTAATACCCCGGCCATAGCACCCTTACTACCAATCTCTAACAGCATCTAGTGATGTCAGAGATTGTCTTCCAGAGCCTGATGTAAGTGAAGACCATGATAATGTTTAAAAAAAATTATAAACATTTAAGTTATTATTATTTTAAACAATTGAGATAATAACTGACATGAGTACTAGAAGGATCTATAATAAATTCATGTTGTTTCATTATTGTGACAAGTTTTCACTTTTATATTTTTTACTTCTCTAGCTAAATATTTTATTTTAATATCTACTTTTATAATATAGTTTAAATTAAAATTCATAATTTTAATAAATTTTTCAAAGTAATTTTCTTATTTTATAACTTTTTTTAAAATTAACTATTATTAGACTACATATATTTTCATCTCTAAAATTTATAATAAACTTATAAGAACTAATAATCATTTTATTTTTCCTCCTTTTCAATAATGAATATGAAAGTATTGAAATTACTACAAAATAAACTATCGAAAATGCCACACTCGCGATTTTGAAAAATTTAACCAAGGAAAATCGCTGATTAACACAAGATGCAAAGTGACGAAAATTATTTTTTGGTAAGTAAAAAACAGAAAACAGCTAAATCTTGATAGCATTCCATCAAGGAATAAAATTACATACAAAAAATTTAAAAAACTTGGCCATTTGTCAAGGCGTTGATTTTGGAAACGCTTAAAAGTGTTCTTTTTGTTCTCCTCAAAACTACGGATTCTCACATTCGATAGTTGAAAGTTGGAAATGGTAGGGACGATATTATACCGTAGAAATGGAATATCAAATATATCGTTTCCGAATTGAAAAGTTTCAATCAATATGATTCCTACGATAGTCTTTTTTTTTTTTTTATATTAACACTTTTATATTAACACTTTTAATAATAATACTAATAATAACAAAAAAAAAATAAAAAAATAAAATGTACACATTCATAGCCTATTTACAATTTGCCTGGGATCCCCGAACTGATCTTCTTCCCCAGGAATGAGGGCAAAGCATGAGTCCAGGAGGCCCCAGCCCCCTTTCCCAACCGCGTCACTGGCATTAAACGCCAATGGAAGCTGGTTAAGGGCGCTTCACACACAAAGGTCGTGAGTGGAGAATCTGACCAGTGCCAGTACTCCAAATAACATTATTACAACAGATCTCGGGGCCATTGCCGGTTTAGACGGCGGGGTGGGTTATATGGATGTTTGGAACTGGATAGTGACTGAGCCAGGGGGTTGGGATGACAGGCAAGGTTTTGGTGAAAGTTTGAAATTTTAGTAGGGATGATGTCGAGGACGAAAGGAATGTTGAGATTATTATGGAGGGTTTTGTTGGAAACATAATAAGGAGCATTGACTATAGTTCTCAGGACTTTGGATTGAAAGGATTGAATGCGTCTGACATTCGATTGTTTTGCGGTCCCCCACATAGATGATGGTCTTGTATATTAGTAACTTATTGTCTATTGAAAGATCGGAGGTCCTACATCTGTATAATCAAAATAATAATAATGTAATCTGTATAGTTGGCTAAATCGTCTGTTAAGTTCTTGTCTTTTGAGTCTGGTATGAGGATTCCATGTAAGTATTTTGTCTAGGAGGAAGCCAAGGTATCGTACTGTGTCGGAAATAGGTAGGATGGTTTTATTGAAATGGACAGAAGGACATGTTCCCCGGCGAAGGGTAAAAGTCACGTGTTTGCATTTTTCCTCATTGACTTTGATCCGCCATTGGTTACACCAAATTTCAATGAGTGAGAGGTGGCTTTGTAGGTTCAAGGAAGCCATTTCAGGATCTGGATGAGATGATAGGATAGCTGTGTCGTCTGCGAACGTTGCAAGGAAGGTTTCAGGAGTAGTTGGGATATCAGCGGTGTACAATATGTATAGGATAGGACCCAAGACGATCAGAGAGGTAGGATCGAAGAACTAGGAATAAGGAATTAGGTAACTGGGTTTTGAGCTTGAACAGCAAATCGGCATGCCATATCCGGTCGAAAGCTTGTGCTACGTCCAGAAATGCGCCTGTGCAGTATTGTTTGCTTTCAAGAGCAGAGGATATGTGATCGATAACTCGGAGTCCCTGCTGGACCGTCGAGTGCCTGGGACGGAATCCAAACTGATGTGAGGGAATATTATTGGATTCGATGATGGGTAGGATTCGTTTCAGGAGGATTTTTTCAAAAATTTTGGAAAGAATAGGAAGCAGGCTGATGGGTCGGTATGATGAAGTGACATTGGGTGGCTTGCCTGGTTTAGGGAATATGATGATGACGGAGTGTTTCCACAGCAAAGGGAAGTGAGTTGTACGAAGGATACAGTTGTATAGATAGGTAAGAAAAATAATCGCTTTTTGAGGAAGACGTTGAAGGATCTGGGTGGTAAGAAGGTCATGTCCAGAAGATTTGCGGACTTTTAACTTTTGTAAGAGAAATTTGACCTCAGAGGGATTTACAGCTTTAGGAGGTAAGGATAGAGGAATGGGTGAAGAAAGGAATTCATTAGTATTGGAAATGTGATTAGGGTGGATTTCAGGATGTGGGATAAATGTATTTGAAAGGTGTTTGGCAAATTCCTCTGCTTTGTCCTCAACTGATGCAGCCCAAGAACCGTCTTCACGTCGGAGAGGATGGGAAATAGAGTGGTATTTGAGTATTTTTTTGGTGGCATTCCAAAGGGAATTATCTGAAGCAGATAGTGTGGAAAGGTAGGATTTGTAGGATTCGGATCTATAGGTTGTCAGGTTCTGTTTGACTAATTTGGTGAAGTGGTTATAGAATCTCCGATCGTGAGGATGCCTGGTTCTTTGCCAAAGGGATCGGTAACGGCGTTTGGTAAGGATAAGATCCCTAAGATCTTGCGGTAATGGATTTTTCTTTCGGACTTTGAAGGAAGGTCGGGGAGAAGATGCAGTCAAAATTGCTTGCTGGATGATATTGGTAAAGGAATTGACGGCATCATCTAACTCCTGAGGTGTTTTTAGGGAAACTCTGAGGTCAATGGTGTCGGATACAAGCTGGTGAAATAGGTTCCAGTCAATTGGTCCTCTAATAAATGATGGCGGAGGAAGTTTGGATATTGGGACTATAGAAAGGGTAAGGATCAAAGGACTGTGATCTGAGGACTGTTCATCAAGGCGTTCTATGGAATAGTTTAAGGGACCTAAGCCAGCATGGATGAAGAAGTCAAGGAGATCAGGATTTCGGTTTGGGTCAGTGGGCCAATATGTAGGTGTGCCTGGAGAAATAAAACTGGAGTTAAGTGCAGAGAGGAGGATGTGACCTCGGGTGTTAGTAGTTATTGAGCTCCATTGTTGATGTTTCGCATTAAATTCTGCACCTAAAAGGAAATGAATTCCTAAGGAGTTCAGGAGAGAGCTGAATTCGGAATGGGAAATGGATTTATTAGGAGGCAGTACACCGATGCTAATGTGATGGGAAAGGAAAAGGTTTTGATTGTAACAGCTGTAGCCTGAAGGAGATCGTTTGACGAGAGTGGAAATGAGTGATGGGAGAGGGATTGATGGACTATGACAGCAGTACCACCGTGAGCTTTTCCATCAGGATGGTCGGTCCGGTAGTTTTGGTACTGTGTTATGTTGAGCTTCCGTTTACTGGTCAGTCGAGTTTCTGTAATTAAGGCTACATCAATTTTTTTATCATGCAGTAAAGATGTTAGTTCGTCAGTGTGGTTTCGAATACCATTCGCATTCCAAAGGAGAAAGGATAAGCTAGATGCCATTTAAGGATTTTGTTGGACAGGAAAGAGATGGGAAACAAGATTTGTTAGGAGAGATATTAGTGGTGTGACCATGGATTTGAACTCGGAGAGGAATGATGTGAGTAGTGTTGTGAGATCAGTAGCATTTGAAGGAGGGGGATATGAGGGATTTGGTGCGGGATATTTGGATTTTGATTCATGGAATATATTGGTTGTTGGGGCTGGTTTTGTGGTAGTAAAGGATTGATTTGTGGTTTAGAGAGGTGTTTTGGGGGTTCGGGTTGTAGCGTGGCCCCGAGATTATTTGTTTGTTGACCACCTGACATTTCGGCGTAGGAGACAGCTCCATCTACAATTTTAGAAGGCTGTCTTCTTGAGGTCCTCAATTCTTCGCTGGGCCGACGTGCTGCCAGAACATGAGATTTTATATTTTGTAGGTTTGGCAACCTTTATAATTGGCTGGATGGCCTTGAAGACATAGTCCGCTGACAGCTGGTGTTTCTCTCGGCTTGACACATTCTTCAGTTTTATGCGGTTCTCCGCATTTGACGCACCTTGGAGTATGATGGCAGTAGTGCCTAGTGTGCCCGTATGCTTGGCAGTTATGACATTGCACAATGTCTTTTTTTGGGTAAGGCTTTTCGATTTGAACCTGGGTATAGTAAAGTCTATTAACATCATAGATTTTTTCTACTCCTGGTGCTGGTTCTAAATCTATGAAGAAGAGAGGTAATGGAGTTTTGTTACCTGTCCCGGGGTGTACAGTATTCTTCTTGTAGACATTTGTAATTTGTCTAACTTTGAAGCCCATGGCAGTAAATTCTTCTTCTATGACTTCAGCAGGGGTGGTTGGGTGCAATTTCCTGACTACAACTCTGATGGATCTCTCCTCCTTTAATTTATACGTATGATAATCAGCTTTAGTCTCCGTTAGGTACTTGACTATTCGTCGGTATGTCTCGGGCGTGTCTGACTGAATCTTTGTATCATTGGTTCTACTAGTGCAATAGTATTTTCCGGTGCCTACTGCCTTATTCAGTTGTGTGCAAAGAAGCCTAAAGTTTTGTATGCTCCGTACGAAAATTGGTGGAGGCCTGTGCACTTTAGGGGCCGATGTGGTCTCCATTGCTTCACTAGGTAGATTTGTTAGGGGCTGAAATCTGTTGGATGAATAGAAGGGAGAATCCTCAGTGAACTGAGTAGATGACCCTGATTGGGTATTTTCATTCGACGGTCCTGCCTTGGGTTCCTTATTATCATTCGGAGTAGTAGGAGGTGTGTCAACTTTACGCCTTCTATTAGGTTTAGCTTTACTAGGGCTGTTTCTCGTAGTTGATTCTAGGGATCGACTTCTCTTTGTATTTCCTTTTTTATCTGATTTACTGGATAATACTCGGTGGTAAAACTTCATTTTGGAGAATTATGTCACTGGAGCAGGTAGTATTAAAGAAAAGAAAGGTAGGACAGAGAGGAAATGGAACTAAATAAAAATAAAGAGTTCGTATGAGATCTGATCTGAATACGGCACAGATCAGCCTCATTCGGTGCCAGAGGCAACACTGACAGGGTCTTCTTACCGTATACTGGATGGGGATGAACCTGTCGCAACCAGTACAAAGATAAGCAACTCCTGTCTCTCAAATCACTTAATTTATAATTAATGTAGTCACGTTATAAGTCCGTAATTAGCTACGAAACTTCACATTTTACTTCACTGGTACACAAACTATGACTATGTAAAAAGCCGTGAATGTACGATAAAGTTAATAGGTATAAAAAATAAAGTATCACAGAGACGATGTTACTCACTCCAGCGCGTGCTGTGAACTGACGATAGTCTTAATTCAAAAAATCTAATTTTAAATTATGTCGATGAAAATTTATTTATTTATCTATTTCTTCCTAATTGAATTATTTTATGCTCCCTATATATATTTATTTTTCGTGTTGATTTAGGATTGTTACAGTTTATCAAATCATTAAAAAAACAGATGTGAACCTTAGATTTTGCCTCCATTTGGTTGGAAGAGAGCGAGGTTTATCGCTCCATTTCTCACCATCTTCCGTATTCTTGATAAGAAATCCTTGGGCAGTGGCGTGCTTCCTTGCTTGGGTTCCTATTTCTGTTATTGGTTATCGTTCCTTATATGTGCTTCACATAAGGCAAAACCGTCCTTCCTAGGGTTTCAATAAGGTCTATTTAAAATTGCACTTTTTGTTCTTTAAGTTTGGGATCAAATAGAGCAAAGATCTCCCTACAGACAAAGAACGATTGAGATTGGTTCCTTATAAAAACATTATTTCTGAATTGTAAATAGTCTCTACAAATTTTTCATTGAAATTCTTTCTACAACAGTGTAATAACAACCATCATAAAATTATTATTCAGTTGTCTAAATTACTAGTGATAGAATGTTTGAGATCAGCACTTATAGATAAATAGAATAAAGTAAATTAAATCACTTAAAGACGCTTGAAAGTTTTTATTGGCAAGGGAATATACAACGGGCATAGTACCAACAATTTTAATGAACTTTCTGTCATTATTATCTTAAAACTTCAGATTAAAACATGATACAATACAAAATATGGCACATAAAAATAATTTTATGAAATGAAACTTTTTTAGTGATAATAGCATGAAAAGTATTATTCTTGCCCAAAAAAAAAATGTATCAATCTACATTTACTTTCTCCTATCTTTTACAGTAATTAATTTTTTTTTTATTATTATATTTAATGAGAATAAAAATATTGCCCATTAAATAGAAATGTGGATGTATGAAACTCATAACCTTAATGTCACTTCAAGTAAAGTAAGCCAAAAATAGTACTTTTAGTAAAAATTAAGCCTAAATTTATACTCAGTAGTGTCCATTGAAACATATAAATACGAGTTTTCTGGAATTTATATTCGAAATATCTGGGCTTTACATTGCTAAAGGATTTTTTTTTTCAGTCTATAACATAATATACTTCGGATTTATTTCCGATTTCTGATTCCTTACAACTTTATCAATATTCAATCTAACAACCGATAGAATGCTGAATTTTCTAACTCCCATCCCATAACGTTATCATTTATACTTAATGGCATTATAAAGTAGGAAAATTTTTGTTAAAATAAAACAATAATCCATAGACGCATTGTTTCATGTCTTCTATTTTAATTTATTTAAAGATGGAGTACTTGTGCTAATCTGTTGAGTTGCTTTGTCTTTAGTTTTTGAGTTTTAGTTAGTTTGAAAGTTTCATTTTGTTCAGTCAAGTCCTGTTTTTGTAATATTCTAAGCAGAAATCAAAGTAAGACTCATCTTTTAAGAGACTTTTTTTATTGGTATGAAAATTTGTACCTAAGTTTTTTTCTTGAGGTGAGTACATTTGTTCTTGTTAAAACTCTGCAATTTATATATTCCAATTCCGACACTATTTTGATTTAGGTTTGTCTAGTTGGTGCCTTTCAATAATTCATAATCATGGTGGATAATAGTAGTTGCATTTATTTGTTTTATTTTTGTAGTAAATTATTAACTGAAATTATTATGGCAATTCATTACGTTAGAAAATAACTATGATATGCTAACAAATTTAGCTGAAATTAAAAAAAAATTAATTAAAGTCTCTAAGTGATATTTTATTAATTTAAGATCTAATGGCTAGTAACTAGGGAGCGGAGTGACTTGGTAGAGTGAGTTGCAGATTTTATGTTATTTTAACAGCCGAAGATTGATCTTTTGGGGTCTGACCCACCTGAGTCTCACCCAGCTTCTATAATGGAGGTTACCGAAATAGGGGGAAAACCTATTGAGCGTGATCTAGGACAACTAACCTCCCAGCACACCTGTAGTCCATGAAACAGTACAGTCTCTACCACCAACTAAACCGTAGACTTTTCATGAGTTGTAGTGGTTCCAGGAAAATGTAATGTTGGTAACTATAGGTAGCCTGTTTTCAGCTCTCTACTTCTCCATTTGGGAGATTACATCTTGTACAGAATGTGCTGCTTCATGATAAAAATATTTTTGATTTAAAGGATATAGTACTTTAGAAGAAAGGTGGAATTAGCCCTTTGTGCAGAAGAGTGCATTACTAGCTCCATCTTCTTGCCCTAATCCTGGCGTCAAAACACCCTGCACTAACGAGCTTAGCGTCATTATTACTAATATCTTTCCGAACAACTGTTCCCTTTTCGTGTGTTTTAATTATTTTTTTGGAGGGGGCGATCTTCTTCCCCGCATATCTAGTGTTTCCTTTCATTGAGATATCCTTCCCGAATAGGATAAGCCGAAGGAATCTGCCTTTAATTTGATCTCAGGCCGGTATAATCCCAGCTCGGTTTGTGAATGAGAGCCTAATTAGGATAGGCGAATTATACAAAAGAGAAGAGGCTCCCTTTAAATTTAATTAGTAATTAATTCGCTCGAAGAAATTTATCTCAATTTGGTCCAAGAATAAATTACAAATATGCATTTCTCCACGTTTACTTAAAATTCATCTTTAATTTATTTACTAATTGCATCTTTTATCTAAAACAATTGAGGTGTAATATAAACATTCTTTACATTTTATAGATGTAATACATATATACGGACGCGGGGTGACTCAATGGTAGAGCACTAATATTCACTCCAGCTGTGGCAATAGGGGACAATCTGGCGGTTGAGCGTGATCTACGACAAATCACCT
Source organism: Arma custos (assembly GCA_037127475.1). Taxonomy (NCBI): domain Eukaryota; kingdom Metazoa; phylum Arthropoda; class Insecta; order Hemiptera; family Pentatomidae; genus Arma; species Arma custos. The sequence continues at coordinate 27,621,992 of CM073764.1, read as the reverse complement.
CCCTGCTCTACCGTTGTCTAAGAAGTAATACAGTCTCTAGCACGTTCTGAAACCCTAGACCCACCATGGGTTGTAGTGGTGCAGGTTTCAAATGTACTTATGGAACCTGTTAATCACGTTCTGTAATTTTCAATGATTTAAAAAAAATTAAAATGTTTAAATATTTAGTAAATAGTAATTTTTGTTTTGTTATTACTATTTAATTGGAATTTTCCAACATAAGACGATTCAGTTGTTAATAAACAAGAAGTGATTGTAGAACACTTTTTACGATGCATTCAGAGTAATAAAAACGAAAGATAATTGCATCAGGAAGAAAATGGCCTGGGTGATTTTTTTACCTCCACCCGGATTTCCGATTTTTACTTCCACCGAAGATTTCCACCTGCCCACGTAAAACACACACACACACACACACACACACACACACACACACACACACACATATATATATATATATATATATATATATATATATATATAAATTAATATTATGATAATATAATATTAATAGGAATTAATATTATGAGTTTCATTTATTTAATCCATTTTAAGGGACATATTCATAATATGGCATTTAGTATTATTATCAATAATCGAATATCCACGTGGAGAGCGAGGTAGGTCCTATCATATACCAATTGGATCATGATATTCCAACACTGATTAACACATGACAGTTACCAGTTGACTGGAACCTTTAGGGTTTAACAAACAGGGTAAAAAGGTCCTTCAGCGAAACAAGTACCAACCCCCTCTGCTAATGCCACTACTTGTACCACTAGTTGTGAACATCGCAATCTCTTTGAATGGTAGCATTGATACCCCTTTGAAGTTTTTATGTTATTTATTCCGACCCTTAATGATGATTAGAGCTGAAATATTAGGGAATTGGTTTAGACAAAAATTAAAATAATGAACATTTTAATATTTTTTTTAACTCTCCTTCAATCCTAACAATATATCTATCCATAGGGACTCCACGTCCAAAAAAAAGCCAGCAACCATTGCTACTTCTCATCAAGTATTATATATTTTTTTCTAATGTCTATATTTTATCTCGGCTCCGAAGAAACCTAGACTTATCTCATCTTTAGTATATAGTTCAGCTCAGGACATCTTATTTGACATCAGCATCCAGATAGTTATAGGAGTAAGCGTTTGATGTTCAATTCACTAAATAATGCCATTCAATACTATAATTTGCCACGCGATCCGTCCATCTGATCTGACTCCAACTCATATTTCAGGCCGAATCTATTATCGATTATCTAATGCATCGTAACACCTTGGTAATCAATAAAATAAAACGATAACGATATTAAGGTCCTTTCCATGCTATGAGGATTATATTCTGAGGAGATGTTACGGATTATATCGACGGGTGTGTAATGGGTGCCTATTTTAACGCTAAACAATGAGGAAACACATGATTCTAATAGAATACATGAAAGGCCGGATCTCCAATTATTTCAATAATGAGAAATGGCGAAAGAACCCGAATTTACTATAATTATTGTGGGTCAAGTCGAGAAGTTTTCTTGGCCTTCTAACTTTCTAGACTTGTTTTGAATTTTTTAAATGTTTAAGAATATCAGTTTCACTAAATTTTGGATACTTTTTAAACAAAAATCTTATTAAAAAGACATATTTTTATTTATTTATGTTTTCTAATTTATTCATATGAATAAAAAAAATCAACACAATATATATATACAGAACAGCGCCCAACTAACACCGCACTTGAGAGAAAAATAATTCATAGGCCCCTGTTTACTCATTTTTTAAAAGTTTTCTATTTTCGTGAATGATATCAACATACAGATGAACCATATTCTTTTATTCATGCGCAGACCTACTTATTCTTTCTATGACACACATTTTTATTCACCAGATCAATAACACATCTCCCATTTTGCCCTAAGCTATAGAAATGTTGGAATTTAGTGACAAAATGGTTCAATAGGAATTAAATTAAATGTAATTTATATGTTTTGGAAAAAAGGAAGAATGTAAATGAACCTAGCACATCTAAATTGTTCGATTATTATCAACATTTTTTATCAAGACAGGGACATATGCCATTAATAATTAAATAAGCATATTCATTGACATAGGGATCGTTTACTGGAAGAATGCAATTTTCAAATTTAATATATAATTAATAAGTCATTCCGGGCCTGATTATAAAAATAAATATGAATTTACAAAATGAGCAAACGATGGTTATAAAACTAGGTAATTAAGGTAGGTAGCGGGTAGGACCCGCGGGTTTGGGGAGTTATGAGAGAGGGTCCAATACAGCACTCTTGGAAGAAAGCACTTCTGGAAGAGCAGCTGGATGCGGAAACAAGCAGAGAATCTTAAGGTATTAATTTGACTGTAGATAAATTGGTAAACATACAACCAACCGCTGGAAAAGAATCCATTATAAAATAATGTTATCACAATAAAAATATGTGATAAGTTGAGTAATTATCATAAATAATAGGCATCTCAAAATCAATAGAATTATTACAACCTATATATACCCCCAAAAACATAGCATATTGTTGAACTTTACTTCGAATAGAGGATTTTATTGGCCATTTTTCATATCTTATTTTCCCTATATATTTGTTAGTTGTATTTGTTTAGGGAAATAAAATCAATAGAAACGTTGAGGATTCTATAGTAATCTCCTCACTCAGAAAATTAATTAATACTAGTAGTATGGTTTAAAAAACATTAATTAATTACTAACTAGTAAGAAGTGCTTTAACTATTAGCAATTTGCAACTACACTTTTCTTGTCTTCCTTGTTTCCGAACTTTGAATAATCAAGTTTCCAAAGAAACCTTAATGTCTATATAAACTCAAAAGAGAAATCATCAAAAGAGAAATGTTAAATCATCAGCAATCTATATAATTATAATATATGTTACAATGAGGTAGATTATTCTTAAGTAATTAACTTTCCTCCGAATATCAAATGCACAGGCTCGGTTATTCATCGAGTTACGTGAAAATAGTGCATGAGAGTGTGATAAAAATACCTCAAATTTATTATAGTATTAGGTCTCTAACGTTTAAAGTGCATCGTAGGTGGAAAAGTTGAAATAGTTCTTTGCTATTTGAATAGCAACGAAAAAGTAATACTTTTGAAATGTATGAACATAAAACTAATAATAAAATTAATAAAGACAGTGTTTATTTTTTTAAATCTACTGCGTAGAGGATAATAAAATAACAGAAGACCCAATTAAAAATAGCTATTTGATTCATCGGAGAGGGATTTTCATTAGTTCAGTTAGCAATCTGATTCTACTAACGATATTATTTGATGCAAGTGCATTGCTCTATTTTATTTATTGCTAGATTTTTTGGAGGAAAAAAAAATGAAAATTCCAAGTATAAATATAAATATTATGAAAGTGTATAATAAGCTTCGAGGAGATGCTTCGTGTATATACTAGTGAAGGGGTAACTCCTTGAGCGATTTTGTTTGAGAGAGCTTTACAGAGGATCTGGTGAATAAAGGAAGGGTTATTGTTGTAGCCTTTGCCTATGCTGTCAGTACCTATTACCTATGGGTTAGATAACTACCAATCTCCTGTCTTATAATACTTGGAGTAGATTTCATCAGAGATGTACTTACTTATGAAATAAGTATGTGGAATATCTTTATTAGTATAAAGACTATACACAAATATCATATATAATGTGGCTCGGCTATTGTGGAAGATAAACTTTTATTCTTAATCAGACTTCTTTTTTCTTTTCTATTTATCAATTTCACAGTTTATACTCACTTTTCTTGAAGATATTAGATGACTATAAATTCAAATCAGAATTTAACAAGAAACCTAACAACTCGAGCATACACCCTTTGAACATACCATCTTAGTTGATTCAATCGTTCAATCACAATTGCTTCATAAACAAGTAAAAGTATTTGATGTTTCATTATGATGCTATGTGACAGAAAGAAAGATATTAGAAGCAATGGAAATATTGAAGTAAACACTGGCTTCCAATCATATCATTGGAAAAGAAGAAACCTATAAAACTGAAACATGCAAATCTGATGCCAGCCAGTAGAGACCCACGCAACCAGAGATCTCCCTGTCGGATCCCAGCCAATCAGATCACTGGAAGAATAGGCTCCGTCCACGGACTCGAAAAGTTATAAATACTGAATTTTAGGAGAATATTGTCAGTCTCAGGTTAAGCCTTGAGGAAGATAGCTGTATGGCCAGCATGACGTCAAAGAACATGACCACACGTGATGAATGGCTTAAAAATATGATATAATTTTTTAAGAAGCATATAAGTAAACAAAACAGTAAAATTTGTTTATTTTGGAGTGAAAGAAGTATTCGTATTTTAAAAATATTTATTAAAGAAATTGTACAAATGCCATTTGGCACTTGTAATATTTTAATATTTATACCTAAATTAAGTATTAAAAAAAACTGAGAATGATGAAGTAAACTTAAGTTTGTATCAATATTGTGCCACGTGAATCATCCTGCTTTTATTGTAAGCGACTGTTACTGTCACTGCTAATGATTATTTAAAAAAGAAAACCAACCCGTGTATATAAGTTTTTGAAGATGGAATGAAATAATCAATTATATTATGTTGGTGGATAAAAAGGAAATATATTAGCTGAGACTACAAATAATACCTAACTAAATTAAAATGAAGATCTATTGAAAAGCGGAGACTCGTCAAAAGGAAACTCATTGAATGGCGTTGTATAGAATTCAGTATCACTTTTATCCTTCCTCTTAATACTCCATTAGTCTTTTTGACCTTAAGGTCTCTAAAGACCTGCCTTTTAATTCTAAAATTTAAAAATCATATTCAAAATATTGGCTTTTCAGGTTGGCCTAAAAGATTTTCACTTTCCTTAATTATTGTAATAAAAATATAAAGAACAGAATACTAATAATTACTAATGTTTATTCATAAATCCTAGAACAAATATGTCATAATCGGTATTTTACATTCTTAAATTTTTTTAACAAATAGTCACGACTTGGTCTTTGTAATAAACATCTAAATCTTCTGAGTTTGCCCAAGTTTTTGAACGACGGCATTACCTTGGATTAATTGAAATAGAGCATTTAATGTGTGTTTTTAATACGTCGTGTAACCTATCGTATCTTATCATTTTATTATTATTTCCATGACGATACTATCACTGTAATTGTTTTGGAGGTAACAATACATTTAAATTAGCCATACATAGTTGCTGTATTGCGTAAACCATGGATGATATTCAAGTAAGTCACAGAAGACCTGAAAAGAAGTTCATAAATCCTTCACAGAAAATTATAATCTTTAATTATTTTTTTAAACTAAGATACTATATTAGGTGAATAAGAAAATTCGTTTATCATCTTAAAAAACAAAATTTTCCTTTATGAAATCTATTTTGGCTTAGTAATATTTATTTGAAACAAAGTTAATTTAATAAATTTCTAGTTTAAAAGACTATTATCCAAAAGTTTGTCTAAAAGCCAAATATAAATCATTCTCAAAAGAAGCTCGTTTTCATTTTTAATTAATTATAAAACAAAGTATTTCTTGAAGTTGGATTTTCCGTAGACATCTGAAATAGCATTCAAAAACATTTTTTTTCCTTTTGGTTCACTCGAGAGTCCTTTAAATCAGATTTAATTAAAATATTCTAAAACTTGAAAGAAATTTAATCCTTTTTTACGATGGCATAACAAGGAATAAATTTAATAATAAATTCCTAATAAAAAAGTGGGTAAGTTAACATAAAAATGAATTTCTTGATATTCTGTTTTATATTAATATTAATATATAATATTAATTCTGTCGTACTATGGATACATAAAACGCTGCCTCTAATCTTCTTACAGCCTTTTTACTCCAGTACATCCCAAATATTTTTTTGGCACCCTCTTTGTCTTGAGGTCTTTCTATTGAGAAAGGGTGAGAAAGGGGACACGATAGGGAACAATATTGGCCTAAATTCATTACAGTAAATTCTGGAGAAGAATGTTCTACGATGATTTGGACAGAGAATAGTCAAGCTGACCTGTGGTATGAACGCCGTTATAAAACCAAAGTCTGGGAGGCGTTTGTGGCCAGGAACCTGGACTGGGGAAGGAGACGAGAGATGGCATAAGAACAAGCAGAGAAGAGGCCCTCCCACTACACCATAGTAGGCAAGGAGCGGATCAAGAAGACATGATTGATCTATAAATTAGGAAAATGTAAGCAGCAATCGTTAATTCGCAAGGTACATATAATGTGAGTTATCATGTGAATTGACATTGTTCATCGGAATAATCGACCATAGAAACCACTATTCAGCTATTTATCAACTTTTTCCTAGCAGAAAATGTTAATGAAATCTATGGAATTAGAACGAATAGGTTATCTGCTTCTTGTTAATTAAAAAAGGCGTACGGTTCTGTTTGGCGTTTGAGGTTCTATAATATAACGAAACAGGGAGAAATGCCAAAGCAGTTGTGTACAAATATGTAATGTCTATAAAAATTTGGTATTTAAGACCACGAGTGAAAAAAATCATGATGGTTCAAGAGGTCAGTTGTTCCATGAATATTATCAATTGAACCAGTCTACCGTTTCCACTAGACAGAAAACTGGGAATGAGTCTTTACTAAACTGTTATCTTTTTACGATTTTTAAAAGGATATTATATATGGTGGAAGGAGGCAAGGCTTAATGTTTGTGAAAGAAAAATTCAGTATATAAACTTATGCATACTACTTTTTCAGCACGGTTCAGTAGAGCCCATCCCCAGCTTTGCTCTCCTCCAAGTGATTCGCCACCATTTCTTGCCTTGTACACTTTCCTTCAATTAGGTACACCTACAGCTGCACCATCCCTGTCCACCTGTTCTCTCCATCTAGTTTTTGGCCTTCCAATCTTGCGTAAACCATCCATCCTCGCTATTTACCCAGCCCATAGTATTCGGTTCATTTTTATATGAAGGTACGTATTTCCTTATAGAGTGAGTATAGTTCATTATTATGCCGGATTCTCCATCACTCCTCATCCTTAACTGGACCTTATATAAATATTTTTCTGAGGATATTTCTTTCAAACACGCGGACGCACGGGATAGATCTTTCGGTAGCAGCCTCGGTATTAAGTTCTTAAGACTGTAGGTCAGAGCAGGTCTAATAATGGTCTTATAAATCGGATTTAGTGTCTAGTCTAAGCGCATTAGATGCTTTGCAATAATATTACAAGTTATTTCGTCTGAGTCAATTATAAACCTTGACACAATGACACAAGCTGCTCGTGCACGGAACGCTGATAGCCAAAAATGCTGTAGTACCTATTGGACAATTGTCAGAAGATACTCAAGGAGCAAATCGCATGTTATTCCGAAATTTCAGAGTGTTTCATGCCAGAAAATCATCTAGGCAATTAAACAATAGAGATGTTTTAAATAACATTGTACATTTATTCAATTTATATATTTTTTATTTATATTCACTTAATGAATTTTTTTCTTCTTTTCCTTTTCTTGCTTTAATTATTAGTATTTGGGGAAATTGCCATCTAATTAAAACTGTCTGGCTTTTATTGAATTTACAGCCGGCTAATTCGCACAGATAGAAGGTTATAGGAATATTGTTACGAGCCCCTACTTCCACACATGTTTTTTTTCAGAATATTGTGATTTCAGTAAAATTCTATTTGAAATATTCAATTTTGATTTTTTTTTTAATTTTCCCACTTACAAAACCACGTTTTTCCTTTTTTTTTTGTAATCGATACTTTTTTGCTCGTTATTAAATTTTAAAAACTAAAATGCCTACCAAAGTTAATCAGAATGTATCGGAAGAGCAATTGGATGCTCTTAGGGATGAATTCCGGGACTTAGCTCATGACATCACTGAAACTAAAACCACTAGCTCAGTACCGGAACAGACAAAACATTTTCGCCGCATGCATTTCCAGACCAGATAATACATACGAAAAGTTGTCTACATTATATTCAAATTTGAGAAAGCTTGCAAAAAAGTTAAAGAAGCCCTTAACAGAATGTGAATCGGTTTATAAGGAGGCTCATGGCACATATTATGAAGCGTTAGAATTGGGTTCTTCTCCCCCGTTCCCTAGGGAATCGGAAACCCCGGGACACAGGGAAGAAGAAAATTCACAATTAAGACTTCCTACTATTAATATTCAATATTTTCTGGAAATATCTCAGATTGGCCTTCGTTCAATGACACCTTCTCTTCGATGATTCACAATAATCCGGACTTGAATCCTATTAAAAAATATCACAATTTGAAGCCCTCTTTGAAAGGTGGGACAGCTCGGATTATCACACAATGGCTACGATCAAGCTCGGGCAGTTTTAACGAAGAGGTATTACAGCAAAGGATTTCAAGCGACTCGTCATTTGATAAATATATTCAACTTTCCACCCCTTCAAAAATGCTGCCTCGCAACTCTGGAACACTTTTCGTTGGTTATTCTTGAAAGTGTTGCAGCCTTTAATAGATTAGACTTAGACGATCCCGCAGGATTCATATTATACACTTCTGCTATCAGGTTGTCAGACGATAAAACTCAAGAACGTTTTGAAAACGAATTTGGGTCCAGACCTGAAACGCCAACATGGAAGGAATTTTCTGATTTTATCTTTCAATCAGTCATTCAGCTCCAATCAAATAATCTCACGGTATATCAAAAACCCACTTCAGTTTACAATTACTATGTATCCACATACCAGTTAAAAAAGGTGTTGAAACTTCCGCAGCGTCCACCAATCGTACCAAATGTCCCGTCTGTATGGAAAACCAATGAATTTATGACTGTTATAATTTTTGGTCACTCTAACCCAGATAAAGTTTTCAAAAGATAAAACTATTAAATCGTTGTCTCGACTGTTTGCCATCCGATCATTCAGTCTCGAAATGCACCTCTACAATTTCATGCAGGTAGTCATTAACGACAGCATACCCTTTTACATTTTTCAAAAGGTTCTTATCCCCGCAGCAAAGCTTGAGTTAGTAGAAATCAAGGTCCTTCTGTTCTTACCCCACCCTACTCACTTCATACTAATTGGGCTGAAAACTCTTATTAGAGAAATTCTCACAATAAACTCACACATTCAGAGTCTTCACATATAGCAAGCAAAATCTCGAATCTTCCAACCCCACAAGCATCCGTTTTTTCGTCGCATTCAAGAGAAATAATATTGTTCTTCTGGAACTGGTCTAATTAGAATGAAAGACTCCTTTGGCTGTCCTATTGGTCCAAGAGACCAATGCAGACAGCAATATTACAAGGAATAGTAACATATTGAAAACATTAATTCAAAATAATAAAACAAATAATTCAGTTCTTTGGACAATTACAAAGGATGAATCCATGCAGAACGACCTCAAAGGTATTCACTTCAGAATGCTCAAGACCATAGACCAAACAGATATCAGACGCTATTCGGACATAAGAAAGAAATCAAAACACAGGGAACGAATATGAAGAGGTCAAGAGAAAAAGAAATGAAGGGAATTATAGATGGAACAGACGCAGTTCATAGTGGCAAATAATAATAACAATAATGTGTTCAGTAGTTATTATATATATTATATTATATTGATCTATTAACAGCCATTTGTGGGAATTGTGGGAAAGAATGAGCTCCACAGTCTCTTTGAGAGTTCCTTCGATTGAGAAAAAACCGAACGATTGGGTGTGATCAAGGCCAAATGTTGCACTACCATTGGCCCTTGCAGTACATTATCTACAACGCACTAAAACCAAGACTCATCATAGGATGTGGTGCAATTATTAAATTAAATTTTCAACTCTAAAAAAGTTCGGATCGTAACGATGATTTGAAAATATTCTTTTTTTTTTTACTTTGCATTTGCACCGGATCCTCAATATGAATTTCAAAACAGCTGTCGTTCTTCAACTATCATTTACTAGTTCTTCGCAAAAGGATTCTGTATTTTAATGTATGTGCATAGAATATGTAAAGACATTAACGAATTTAAAATTTATATTTGGAAAGCGATAAAGGAGGCAGAAAAAGAATTAGAGCGAGGAAAGAGTAAGATCCGTTTTTGCGGTGGTGCGGGCTAACCCCTTTCCAGCTTCCTTCCTCTAGGAAGCAGCCCCTGTTAATCTTGCAATCTCAGGAGACCGGGGTCCCTCTAGATCCGAATAAACGTGAAATATTTATATTTTTTTCTAGTCTCTGTCCAAGATAAATTTAATTTTTTCCCTAAATCCTTCCTGTGCACATTCCTATATATATATACATATATATATATATATATATATATATGTATATATATAGGAATGTGCACAGGAAGGATTTAGGGAAAAAATTAAATTTATCTTGGATATATATATATATATATATATATATATATATCATTAATTAATAAAATATTATTACCATTATTAAAAAATACAATGTCCTACAGACCTGCTCAAGAACTATTGATCACTTCAAAAACTTCATATTCCTGCAAATCAAGGAAAAACAAACAGTGGGTTCAAATTTGTTGAATTTGAAACTGTGAATTTTCATTTTACATTTGCAGAATGTGCAAATATAAAATAAAAGAATAATAATAACGTTCAGGTGGAAATGATTGACTAGATAGTTCTTAGAAGAGGTTAAATGGTCAGGGAGTGCATTCAATAAATTAGACAAATTAAAATAGACTTATTATAATTTATTTGTTTTATTTTTTTGTTATATGTTATAATTTTTAAATATTTTTATTTGAAAAGAAAATATATAACCAGGACCTGGACTCGAAACCGGGTCTCTCACGTATCCGTCGTGGTGCTTTACCAACTAAGCCATCCTGGTTCACTTCTCGGCCAGACTTATCCTTTCTTTTCACTGATCCTATACGAGTATCTCCGTGTTCTCACAATTTGCGATGTATACACGGGGAGAATGATCATTTTAAATGTTGATCCTGTTGACTTACTTCATTATATATTATTATAATTTATTTATTTATTTTTTTTTAATCGTTAGCATTTTTAAATATTTTTATTTGAAATGGTCATATCGTTTCTTTTCAAATAAAAAGTAATAAAAAAATAAAAGAAATAAGTTACAATAATATATAATGACGTTGAATGTACTGTCAGTTGTTAGTTAAATGTTGACGTAACTCCGAAATTAATCGTGGAACCTTGCCTTCAACGGCAGATACAGCAGACCACCATTCTTACAGAACTTATCACAACTTCAAACCTTAAAAAATCTTACTTATTATGGAGAGAAGCTAAAAAAGTAGAGGCTTTGCTCGCCGCCATCAATCTAGATCTCGCCCTTATTATCCCACTGCGGAAATTTTCGTGTATGCGCATAAAATATTACAGCATCGTTTATAGTTGAAGGAGTAAAATTCTTCAAAATTATGTGAAAATGATAGATTTTTTTTTAAATAAATACATTATTCTAGCTCTTATTTATACCTACTTTGAAAATGGTTAGAGATTTCTATAATACTACATCGCGATGCATCGATACTATACCGATGAGTCATAAATCAAATAAAAACCTTAACCATAAATTAAATAGGTAAAAAAACTAAAATGGTCAGTTAGCTGAGATCGTGGTCTAGTCAGTCCTTCCACTAGTTCGTAGGTCTTCCTTCTTATAACTTCTTGGAATTTTTTTTAATTATGCATCAACAACAACCGTTTCAGATATTATAATATAATATAATAGACATTATGATTTATTAATATTAATAAATTAATTAATAATTAATATTAATTTATTAATATGGCTAACTGACCCGGCCATGCGTTGCTGTGGCTGTTGTAATAGTTTTAAAAATATATTACGTTAAAATATGAATTTTAAAGAAACAATGAATGAATAGAAAAACTAAAAAAAATAGATTCGTGATTTTAAATTGCACGCATCTTATATCTAGGTACAGTATATAATAGATAAATAATGTACAAAATTCCTAACTGATAAAATATAAACATTAGATTAATGAATAAGGTATATCATGGTTGATTTTTAATTATAGCTAATAATATTTTTTAAAATTATAACTATTTATTTCAGTTTAATTTAGCGCTAATCGATGCACTATATTTTTTTAATCTGTTCATTAGTAATACAAATAGATTAGATAGTCTACTAACACGTGAGCATGCAATATATAATTGTCCATGGGAGAAACATGGATGTTCTAGGTCCAAACCGCAAATGGATATTGCCTGGCCTTGAGACTTGTTGATGGTCATAGCAAAAGCCAAGCTTATATCAAATTGAAGTCTTTTGAATGGTATTATAAGTTCTGATAGTATCATAGGAATACATGGCTACAGGACGAAGATTCCAGTCAACATTGCTGATTCAATAACATTCCCGGTGATATTTTTGATGACCAAGTCGTCAAGTCGTTTCGGAGGAGTTCTGTTACAAACACTGTGCCACGAAAATTTTATATATATTAGATAGAGTTAAGATTCCGGTGAATTATTATATAATTGCAACTTAACTCAGGATCTGTTAAACCTACAGAGCTTTATTTGGGCTCCAATCGTATCAATTTCAATCTTCATTAAAAAATATTATTTGTGCTTTTCCTAAAACGCACCGAAAACGAGATAAAGGCCAAACACTTAAAAACCATCCGAACATTTCGAAGTTTTTCGGCCACCAAATGTATTACCGTCCATTTTTCGGTTGCAAACTTGGATATACACTGTACAAACGTGCCCTTACAACATATCAAAAATTCAGCATCATCAGGTGTCACCAATACGATCGACGCTTAATCGATAATAATGACCGACGCTTATCACTTAGGCTCATGAAAAATAGTTTACATCCTATTCTCAGACCTAGTGAATATGGACACAAAATGTCATAAGAATCGGTCAGGTCGTTTCGGAGAAGTTCTGTAACAAATACTGTGACACTACATTTTATATATTAGATAACAGGTGTACCATGTGTGAAGAGGGAGTGTAGGAACTCCCTCTTCACACATGGGCACCTATACTCTATTAAGAACCAACTTTTCAAACTCGTCAGGTTAATCATCCCCTATTCTATTCCTTCCTATTTCACCTCTGGGTCTTGTCTCCATGCGAAGTGTCTAGTCGCGGAACGTCTAACTAAACTGACCATTTTGGTTAATCGGGATGAAGTATGAAGTAGTATGAACTATCACTGATTTCCTTGCCGCTGGGATAACTATAAACCCTTTGCGGATTTCCGTCTTTGGTGTTTCTTCGGTGAAGAACAATGTGTGCCCATCCGTTTCTTCACCGTCTATACAAATAACCTCTTGTATAGCTTTTATCGGTATGTTGTAGCTATTTACATCATTCACAACCGTTTGGGCGGCCCCTGCTCTGTATTAACTCCAAAAGTTCCACGTTCCAATATGAAGTTTGTTATAAAAAAACGCGGTCCTTGCCATGTTAAGACAGTCCGATTTCCCTAGGTTGCTATTTGCTTTCGTAATCTGTGCTTTTTGACGGGATAGTGTTACTTACCCTTTACCCGAATCTGGAGGACAAGTGGCTCATTGAATTCAGAAGTCTGGACAATGGGACCACCAATTCCCTACTAGTGATCGTACTTTATAAGCGCAGTAAATCATTCATGCTCTATTTTTTTTTATCCCAATGCTGAATATTGTATTTCAGTAACGAGGTTCTTTACTTCATCATCGATTTTTTCTTTCGATGAGAGTGAAGATTTCGGGCAAATTTTTCTAGCCAGGTCAATCTTAAAACTTTCCAGTCAGTTCTTATGTTGCTCAGAGATGGATTTGATATTTTTTTAATAATCTGTAATAATAATAAATATTAATTAATCATCACTGAGAGTGAGAATAATCGGGGTGTGGTTCTTCTATTGTTAAATAATTGCTTGAGATATTTTTTATAACAAAAAAGTCTATTAAGTCTGGCACTCTATCTGAATCAGTTGCCCAATACGTCGGTTTGCCAGTCGATAGAGGATTAAATCGTAAATAAAAATAAAAACATAAATTGGACCAAATTGAGTTCCATAAACTTTTCATGGCCTGTTTAGATGACTTTTCCCATTGTAACATTGGGAAATAAAAAAAAGTTAAATAGGGATTCATGAGGACTGCCGACAGAAGTGAAAACGTAAAACTTTGGATTGATTGTGTACTTTTTTTAAATTTATGAATCAACTATAGTCTGAATTATTTAAATTTCAAATTGTAAATTGATGTTATTAACATTAGTCTGGTTTTCACACACACCTATATAAATTCAATAAATATTTTCCATATAATTTCAATTAGTTTATTTATTAATCAAAACATATGATGGATCTAAAAATCTCAATACAAAATACCAATGCAAGTATATTATAATAATAATTATTTATGCCTTTTATTTGTAAATACATAGAGGTTAATGAATTTTATTTTTATTTTGCATTATTATCGTTGTTCAACAATTCTTATTCAGTCTCAACAAGCCTTGAGCAGCATGTCTGGCGAAACGTTGGCGAAAAATTTATCAACAATGTCTAAACCAGAAGAAACCACTGAAGCCTTTTGTAACAAAACTGGCCATGGAAACTTAAAAGAGTATTTAATTCTTGAATAATTGTTACATTCAATCATTTCCTTATATTCTAAAAAAAGATACAATAGATTTATGGTAAATGAAATAAGAAACAAATATGTTTGATAGGATTTGTGTAAGTTTCTTTTAAAAACTGTTTACTGAATTTTTGATCAATGGACATGCCTCCTTTGAATCCTTATGCCTCCTTTAGAAATTCTATTAGTGGAAGATTTTTAGTGCCTGTAGTATTGATATGGAAGTCTCCACTTAATATCATCCGTACATCGTAAAATTCGACATTCTTATAAAGTTCCATTAGGTATTGATGTTTTAAGTTATTATTAGAATGAGCTGCACAACTAATTAACGACCTTTTAGTTGAATATTATAATTCTTATATCAATCGAATTTTAACTTTTAAAGTAAAGTCGATTTAAACAAATTTTGTAACTCGTGCACAGGCCACTAAGTGTCGATAGTCTCGCGCAATAAGTCACGATCATGTTGCTTATGTCTTTCACGTAAACCCGTAAGCATTTCCCCTTCCAAATATTGCTGAAGGTGGCAAAAAAAGTTTCCACTCCAACAAATATATATAAATAAAAGAGAAGAAGTAAAGAAGACCTTTTTGTACAAAAACATTGTTTCTTTTTTCTTTTACCTATATTAAATTTACCTAATCGAATCAAGAAAATGGTATCTCGAGAAAAAAGTCTTAGCAGAAAAAAGTAAATAAACCATAAATAAAATAAGGATAAACAGGCATAAAATACAAAAGAAAAAGCATCCTAAATGGTGAGCCTGTCTCGGAACGTCCGTGACAATTCCTGCCAACCTTGTTTATTTCAACCACTGAAAGGTTTTCAAATCGGAAAAATAAGATCTGAGATGGAGGAGCTTGTGCACATAATGTCCCGCTACGCCTTTCTATTTTATTACATCTCCTTTACAAAGCTCGCCTTTAAAATAAATCTTAAATCTTGTTCGTTTAAGTTTCCTTTATATAATTTATTATTTTGTTTATTGTTTATTTTGTTCACCATTAGTGTCTTATAGGTAAAGCGTTATTATTCCACTCTGATATAACATTTTTAGACACCTGTAGGATTTATTTTAAAAATGTACACATGCTCGTTGCGTATTCAAAAGAATGGTGTTTAGGAACTGCAATTAATTAAAATTGAAGTACAATTAATTTCAATTAGTTGTACTAAAGAGTAAAGAATATCCCTAAAGCCCTAGTACATTTGAGTAGTGTGGGAAGACTTGTCTTATAGAATAAAATGTCTAGCGCCGAACTATTTGATTATTCTCAGAATTTATCGGTACTAAACAGACGATCAAAATGGCCGAATCATTGCTGAAAGTTTCAGATGAAGAATAACGCTGTTTATAGTGTTATTGGTTACCCGCCCCATCACATCCCTATTTAATGTTTAACGTTAAACTACGAAAATTATCCTATTTTGCTCCCCACGAAAATCCGGGAAGAAGTATGGTCAAATAAATTTTGCAATACGATATTTGCTCCAGTGTCACTAACCGATATGGATTCTTCTGGAGGATAACTTATCTTACTAATATTGTAAATGTGAAAGTTCGTATGTTTGTCTCTCTTTCACGCAAAAACTACAGAACGGTTTTGGATGAAACTTTACAGTAATAAAGGTTATACATCAGAATAACACATGGGCTATAGCAAGCGCGGATTTAGGGGGCGCACGGGGGCAGGCGCCCCCCTCCCTCCGACAGTTTTATAGGAACTGTGAAGAATCCATTATAGTACATAATTAAAGCAAAATAACATGATCATAGTTGTTAAAATATTCGAAAGAACAAGAGTGAAACTATTTGTTTTGATATACTACTAATATTATAAATGTGAAAGTTTGTATGTTTGTCTCTCTTTCACGCCAAAACTACGGAACGGATTTGGATGAAACTTTACAGTAATATAGGTTATACATCAGAATAACACCTGGGCTATAGCAAGCACGGATTTAGGGGGCGCATGGGGGCACGTGCGTAAAAAAAAAGGGTTCAAAGGTTGTATGGAATCCGTCCGTTTTGAAGTTAGACATCTGAAATTTTGTACGAGTAACCTACAGTGAAAACAATTAAATTATTTATTATTTTAAATTATTGTTAAAAAGCACTGTCAAGAAACTTTATGCGGTAGTCCAAATTCTATGCGAGCGAAGCCGCGGGCAAAAGCTAGTAATTTTATATTTTTAATTTTTGGTTCTGATATAATGATGTATATCCTAATGCTTTTTGCATTATTTTTGACGGCATTGTACTGAAACTAAGTAAAATCAGTGGCTGCATATAATGCTAATGCCTTTTCGTTCTCTTGATCTTTTGGTTTTAAAAGGTTTTCATAAAATTGTTGGACACTCAGTACATGTTCGGGGTGCTCCTTAATAAAATTGACAATATATAATACGTCATCAGATTTGAATCTTTTTTTCATGACAAAACCGAACATATCCTTCTGAACATTTTCTAAAACTTTCCGTTTTTCTCCGTCTTTGTCTATAGGATTATTGTTCAAATGACTGAGAACGAGATGGTATACTTGCGGCTCTTGATGATTACGATGAAGGTAGGTCCTTACTATCATCTTCAGGAACAATGAAATCCAAATTCAACCAGTTTTCATGCGTCTCCAGAAATTAATTGACATTCCTATGGGACGAAATCCAGCGAGAGTGCAAGCTACCACTGAATTTTCTTTATTTTTTCCGTAAGCAGAACTTTGCGGTATTTAAATTTGTTCCAGTCCAAAAGAATTAATCTATGCTTCCAATGCCAGGTCATAATCTTTAAAACTTATATGAATAAATTGAAAAATTGAAAAACTTTGTTATAGGATACGATTTGTTGTAGGAACCATTGCACGAAAGTCGTTCAAATACGACACACAAACTGAGTTTCATTGTTAATACTATTATGTTAGATAAGGATTATTCGGATAAATGAATGTAAACGAAAATTGGTAAACAAAAGAAAACTTGCGTAAAGTAGACGCCAATATCAACAGGAATTACTTAAAATTAATTATCAAGGCCCAGAAAAGAAAAAAAATCATTTTCTCGGAAAATAGCACCTAGT
Organism: Arma custos; assembly: GCA_037127475.1. Lineage (NCBI taxonomy): Eukaryota > Metazoa > Arthropoda > Insecta > Hemiptera > Pentatomidae > Arma > Arma custos. The sequence goes on along the minus strand of CM073764.1, from coordinate 27,604,310 downwards.
ACCAGAATTCGACTAATGGAAAAAAAACTTCAAACATTCTAGTTATTTCTGTGAAGATAATGTTTTGGGCGATTTTAAGCGATTTCGCAATTGATTTTTTATTTTTATCCCCCAATTTTCACCGAAAAATCCCAGAAGTTTGAAATAATCCCGTTTTATTTGTCTAAAATATCTTATTATGGATGAGTTGTTTGCCAGTAGATGCACGATTAATTTAAGGCATTACCTCAAACTGTTGATTGCTTTAAAAATATGATTTTTTAGGAACATTTATATTTCAATTCAGAATTTTTTATTTGATTTGATTTCACAATTAATTTATGCATTGATTTTGTTGAGAAGAAGTATAAAACATAATTTAAGATCAAAATAAATTTAGTTATTAGAGAATTGGTCCAATGTCCAACAAATGTGTTGATTCGTTCCCCTGTGCGTCGATGAGTATGAGATAATTGAATACTATGTCTCATACCGGTAAGTCCCAGGTTAGGGAAAAATTACAAGAGGTTTCTGGAGAAATGAGATGATGAGAGTGGCGAAAAAAATTATGTTTTGAGTAACAACTTACTCGCACCACAACTGTCTTTAGACTAAGTTACAACTTAATATTGTAACTTATGTTTTAAATACAATGTGAATATTAAATTACTATCTGAATTATTCTTTTCCTTTTAGTAAATTTTAGTATTGTCAGAATTAAATAAAACAAAAATATCTGGCTTATAATGAATGTACCTATCAATACCTGACAAATTGGCATTGAATTCTTGTTATAAATATTGAGAGATGAAAGTCTTCTTTCTTTTTTTTTAAATTTTAATACCGAAAGGTAACAGAAGGTTTTTGTTTATATAGAAGCATTTGCATGTATTTATTCTAAATTTGTATTATATTGTAAATAAAATTTTGGAGGATGTGGAAAAAACTTTTGAAAAAATCATTTATAAACTATTATTGTTTTTTTTCATAGTTATTCAACGTGTTCTTTCCTTCTTATTTTGCCAATGCATATAGAACGGGATATTACTGTAGGTTTCCTACCTTTGTTTTGTGGAGCCTTCGTGAAAAAAATTTCAATATTTAATTACCTTTCCGGACTGGATATGTCGTATGTGGTTTTGTAACAGTAAACAGAGATTTTCTGTAGTCATTAGATCAGATTATTTTTACTAATGTGGGGTAACATTCAGAAAAAATGAACTCTCAGATTCACGGCTAATTTAATTCAAGGAATCTAAACAAATTATAACTAGGGTAAGGCAAGGACTCGGCACGGCTCCTACATCTGTTCCAAACCATTTGGAAGTTGCACTTGAGACATTCAACATCGAGATGGCAGGTGGCACCTGTTCTTGGCACGACAGTGCTCGCCTATTTTAGAATGCCTTCTTTTTCCAATGAGATCTAGTCATTTGTCGACTGCTTCGTCTTGTTTTCTATGCGCGGTATTTGGTTGATACTTTTTAAATGATCTCGCATGGATCGGGTGTTGTCTTCAGAGCCTTCATTAGAACATCGATATACAATAATTTCACCTTTAAAATTCGAATCTAAGCATATTAACTTTTTTATAGCGATCCTCATTCATTTATCTTTAAGGCCGATTCTATATAATACTTTTTACGTCTATTGTCTTTTTACGAAAATTTGTCAAAAATTACACTCAATACCGACTACGAATAACAAAAATCTCAATATATGTATATCAACAAATATCAAGTTACAATAACTGTTCTTCCATTCAAGACAATCTAATGATCTTCTTTATGGGCCATTTAACTATGTCTAATATTAATAGAATTAATAGCGATAATAGAAATTTCTAACTGTAATAGTTCACTCATTTTTAAGGTATTAATCAGTCAAAATCGAGTGTAATACGGTTTCGGACGAACTATTTACAATTACTTCTCAAATTAGAGCCATTTAAAGTTGCTATAACGATAATTATTATAATGACCTTGGTAGAAATAATTGTTTGCATTGTCTGTTCAACTAACTGTTCTTCCAATCAAGATAATCTAATGATCTACTTTATCGGCCATTTAACTGTCTGATATGCGCGCTAATAGAAATTTATAACTGTAAGGTAACCATTTATTACTGTAGTTCACCCATTTTTAAGATATTAGTCAGTCAAAATTAAGTGTAATATGGTTTCGGACGAACTATATACAATCACTAATCAAATTAGAGCCATTTAAATCTGCAACAATTAGGGTTTTTATAATTACCTTCGTATAAATAATTGTTTCAATGATGTTCTCCAAAATAAATTTACAATTTGATGATATCTGGTCTTCAGGAACGATAGTGTTAATTTTAAATACAATGTTTTTATATATGTATAAGGAATCTCGTAAATTGATTTCTCATTGTTGGTGATTTTCTATCTACTAAAATTCGAGACATTTATTGGGTTAATATTTATTAGTACACCACTCTAAAGTACCCTCAGACATAGATATGATAAATTAATCTCATCAATGTAATTAAAAATATAGATGATAATTTCATTAATATTGGGCTAATGAATTATTCATATGAGGCTGTTTCGTGGGGATATGGCATAATTGTTTATATAAATAAAGATTTTATAATTATAAATATGAACGAAAACGTCTCTGGAAAAAAAGGCAACTGTGCAGTCACTCTTTCTAGAAAAATATAAACTTGATGAAAAAAGTTATATAAGTGTTACTGGCAAAAAATATTGCGCCAACTTTAGCCCCTAAATGTAATTAAATTAAATGAAATCCACGAAGCTAATAATTATTCCGTTTATGAATATTCATTGATGAGGATGAAGGCTAAAAGCGATTATATCCCTACTGCCTCACGTCTGATTAAATATACTTTCTCAAGAATCGTTTCGAATATTTTAGAATGTGAATATTAGTTTTTAGTGGATAATTTATGGCCCATGTATGTTATTAAAAGACATTTTCATTATCACCGGCCGTTCAAAGTGAATTCTTCTTACAAGATTCCAGATATTTATTTCAGTAGTTTTGTTTTAGTCAAAATCAATTATTTTAGATTATTATCCTATTGTTGGTCTCGTACTGTGAAGGAGTAAAAATTATCTTCGAATTTTCGAGTTCTTTTAATTCTTGAATTTTTCATATGTGATACTGTACAATTTGTTTTAAAAAAAGTAGTTTTGAAACTGATTATGGGAAATAGAAACAGTTTTGAGAAGAAAGACAGTAAAATTACCGAGACAAGAATGCAATTTGATGAAACTGTTATTTATACAATTTTAAGAAGAAAAGTAAATGGAATATTTCCTTAAGTAAATGCCCAAACGATAATAAAAGGAGGAATATCAATGACTCCATGGTAAAAAGTACATTGCAAAAACTAAGCTACCAAAAGCATATGGTAATTTAAACAATAATTCTGATCCAGATAACGTTGGAATAAATCGAAAGCCAATGGTAGGACATATATCTACTTTCTAATATTGCCATCTTCACGTGTGGAGCATTTGCAATATGAAAAGTTTACGAATATATAACAAATAAGTACATTGGGAAACAAGTCATAGTAAGAGAATTAACTCTGGACAGTTTTACAGAATATTCAAAACATGATTATGGCCTTAAAAGAAAATAAAGAAATAGTTACACTATTATGGGTCTCTTATCATGGAGGCATAAGCGGCAAAGAACGAGCCGATGCTGGGATTAAAGCAGCAAAAAGCGATGACGTTCCCTTCTGAAGATCCTCATTTTTATTGGAATAGTTAACAGTGGTATCCAATAGAATTAAAGAAAATTAGGACGAAGAGTAGAAATGGCCTGCGTAAAACCTACTCCATTATGAAAAAGATAAAAACTTGGGTCCCTTCAAACGGCCTAACGACAAAAGAGTATGGCATAATAAGGAGGCAAAGAATCGGAGACATAAAGTCGACTCATCTCCATCAACCCAAAACTGTGATAATACAGAACATATAGCGAAGGTGTATATATTTGAATGTAAAAAGGGTCCAATAAAAAGAATAAATTTGAATATTGAATCGTGATAACCATTTAAAGAAAACAATAAAATACAGAACATGGCCATGAAGCCGTGAAGATGATTCAAAAAATGTACGAAGAGCCGTCGTTGCTAATGGAACAAAATAAAAAAAAGTATCACAATATACTACTCATATTTAATGAATAATAAAAATACTATAATAATATTCCTAACGTTGCTATTAGTAATATCTTTGCATAGTTTAGGATATATTAATAAGCAGAAAAAGTATGGGAATCGTCTGCCTGCATGTGGCAGTAAACATGATAGTAGCCCATAATTACAAGCAGCTACCTGATCCAATAAGATAGTAATGGTAGTTTAGTAATACTACTATCAAGGCGGTCCAGTTAAACTACGTGAGTTGAATCTGAGACAACTACAGTCATGTAACATGAGGTTTATGGATTCAGGCGTCTTGGGTATGTTCAGGAGCATTTATAGCCGGCTATCTTAATGTAAAGTTATACCAGAATATATTTTGGTGAGTAGAGTTCTAGTTTTCAAGCGGTTACCTTCGGGGTGTTATTTATTAAGTTCGGTAGTCTATCTCAAACTGTCTATCTGCTTACCGGTGTCTAAGTACAATAATAACCTTTCAAGTACGCAAACATAATGACAGAATCAAGAAAAAAATTCTAAAATTATTTGTTATTAGTAGATTAATTTATGTACCAAGGAATAGATAAAGAAAGGAATGGAACGTCTGAAAAAGAGATATATAATAAAGGATAAATACAACCCGATAAGCAATTGGTATGCTTAACTCTGTCTTTTGGAGCGAGATAGCAAGAAGCTCATATATAAGTCCATAATTTAAAGTATATAGCTATAGAGAGAAGAGACTAAAAAAAAAAAGGACTATTGGAGGAGAGATCCAGGGTATCCAGAGTAGAAAGACGGGCTAATGCCGAAATTATAGAAAGAATGCAGACTCAACAAAACATCCTCCAAAATATATAAAAAACAAATAAAATAATAGGTCCATACTGAATGATTGTTGACCTTGATAATATATGTGGAAGAAAGTGGTCCGGGTAGAGGTCAACGATTTTTTCATAGAATAGGAGAAAACTTTATTGAGTAGTTTCGACCCACCTTGCAGGTCTTCTTCAGGGCTACATGCAAAATACATACGAAATAAAGAAATAATAATATTCGTTGTTTGTACTTTACACTCATGCATTTTAATCTGTATGCTGTGCAATATTTGTCATTTTTATTTTCAATTACCTGGATTTACATACTTTTGATTATTTGTATTTCTATGTTTTAATATAATTGTGCCATTTCTTGATTGTATGTATTTTGCATGTAGTCCTGAAGAATACCTGCAAGGTGGGTCGAAACGTTGGCTACTCAATAAAGTTTTCTCCTATTCTATGAGAAATTCTTTGACCTCTACCGGACCACATTCTTCCACATAAAATAATAGATCATCTCAGTAAAATTAAGGAAGATAGACTGCCCCATTTAATTTTCAATTGGAGTGCTGAAGGTAGAATACGACTAAAAAGGCCACGAAAAAGGTGGATAGAAGGATTTGAGAAAAGTACGCGCGGCCATGGTCAGTGGGAGGAAGAATGAAAAAAAAATAATTAAAGGAAATTGTTTGTTTAAGGAGACCTCAATTTGAGGAATCTCTTAGGAAAAAATAACCAAATTTAAGAATAGAATAATTCATTACAAATCATAAGTGATGTATCCTCTTAAAACCAAGAATATTTAATTGTTTGATAAGAATTTAAAAACAAAATGTAATGGCAATAATCTTCTTCGCACAGTAGCATCCAAAGAAGACGTCTGAGAACTAGTTCTATGACGCAACAAATAAGAAAATCTATGGTCAATTCGCCAATTATGGGATCATCAGGATTGAAGGTAAATAAAGCAAGTATGTATTAAAACAAAATGTAGGAAATCACATTCTCTGGAAAAAATACTAACCAGAAATAGCACTACACCGTCAAATCTACAAAGAGAACTCCATCTCAGCTCAGACTTCAAGTAGTTTCCTCTTGTATTGGTATTATTTCAGGCAGTTATTATACAGATCAAATCTACATTAAGTTTTCCTATGAAGAATGCAAAAGGGTTATAAGGGTATCTGGTCAGTAAATATATAAGAATTTCCTGATGTAGACTTATTCAATTCTAACAGTTTACATAATGATGTTAAAAGTTATTTCCATATTTTTTAACGGCTTATTTAACACATTAATGGATTGAAAACCATATTTTGTAAATCCTAGTGTTTATGCATTTTTATTAAGAAGGTCACAGTGATGTAGACGTTTCCACGAAGAGTATAAGACATAAAACAATACCTAATCAAAAATATAAGTGTTCTATAAAGAAACGCTGGTCTATATTAAAGTAAGGGAGGCGTTTGCCCTGGACGGAAAAATACTTATGCCAGCGTAATTCATAATTTCGCCTTCATTAATTAACTAAAAAATGAAATTTTGCTGTTTTAGGTTTCACCACATCAAATATTATTTAAAACAACGAGATAATTCGGTAATAAGACCGTACACTTTTATTGATCGTAGGAGAAGGATGAAAGAAGGGCATCAAAATTAATATTATAATCCCACTGAGAAATTCCTAGTCTCAGCTATTCTTATGACTCTCATATAAATAGTTTACAATATAGTTTAAACAACATATTTATTTTAATGTTTGGGATGCCGATTTAATAAATCCATCGATACAGATTCACCTACTGTTACATAATATTTACTGTGTACATAAAAAAAAAAAAAAAAGAGGAAAAAGGACTTTAATGAGAACAATTATTTAAAAGACGTAGTATTTTAATTTAAAATAGTATTCGTGAAAATTTTATAATATTCTTTATATTATTAAGAACATTTTTCCTTTTTTTTTTCAAAGAATATAAATTAGTGGTTCTATGAAGGTTCATAAAAATTCTAGGATGATACATAGGATACATCGAGTTACACAGAAATCCTAAATTTAAAAATTGTTGCTGCAGTCAAGGTACATGCGTCTATTATCTCGTTCAGACTTGGCAACTGATAAGATCGACGTAACTGTTCATTGACATGACTGCAATTTTCTTAATAACTCGTGTCAAAATCCGTTATAATATATGAAGAATACAGGGGAAATAAGAAGTAACTCGATTTTTTTTCTCTAAATTTTGTAATAGCGGTTAATGATAGTTTTTTTGATGACGAGCACTATATTTTGTTAAAACAGGAGAGAAACGGCGATAAGAGAAACTAGTTTATCCGAAGGGTGTTTGAATAAGATCGAGGTAAGGTGACTTCCCCGAGTTGGGCTTCGAGCCCCTCAAACGTGCTCTTCATTGCCAGATGGACAGGACCAGCAATCATCATGGACTTTAATAAGAACAATGATTCCGAGGTAAATATGCTTTCATCATTTAGGAAATGATTTTTGCCTGTTTTTCCCTTAGATTCTCAGTCTGATTTGTTATAGATATAAACAACCACCTCACAAATATAGGTATCTAACTAAAAAGAATAGCACATGTAATAATTGTGGCTGTTAATTGATCAAATAATTTATCTGCTGACGCAGGATTTAAACCCAGGACCTTTAGCACAACAACTCAACGTTCTTCACATTGAGCTACCTCCGGACACATGGAGTGTACACACCCATTCAGTACAAATAATACAATATTTTATATTTTGAGTGTTTCTTATTATCGATTGAAATGGTGCTTTGAAGATGTGTCTGGAAAGTGAAATTGAAAACTGTTTCAATAAAGGTGTTCGCTTAGGTAATTTAAAAGCTATACCGAATTGATTTACAGAACAACAGTTAAGACAAATAAATTGGCCAGACATTAGTAGCTTCGATGTTGTTGATCCGGTATTGTTTTGGTTACTTTGAATTAATCTAATTAGAAATGCATTACGATTGAGTTTATTTATTTATTTTTTATCAACCGAACATTGAGACGAAAAGTCATAAAAACTTCCTTAGCCGAATTATTTATGGAAATTTCATTGGAAACTTCACTAGTGCCCCTCCCTACATAGAAAATTATTTTTTACGAAAAGTTTGCCAGTTTATCATAGTTATTTTATGCAGCGCTGTCCTCGCAAAGCTGCTGTTGAGAACGAAGTTATAAGTAACTGCCGTCAATTCCTGGGCGGATGACAGTTACAATTAGGTTGTTCGAACCCGTTGTACATTCCTACGATCTCACCTCATTTTTCGAACGGCAGTGGAAACCCAGTTGAACCGGGCCTCTGGAATAACCAATGATAAATAGAATTACTGTTAATCATTGTTTTCCACAGGGTTGCTTCGTTTCAGATATCATTAGAAACTATGTATTCCAACAATAAGAATCAATCGTAAGAGGAGTTAATGATGTAAAGTTCAACAGTTTTTTATTAAAATGTTTGTAAGTGGTTCTATCTTGAAAAAAAGCAGACGCATAGCCAGCCGTTCGTTCCGATTTAGTTCTGTTCAATTGGTTCTATGAATGAAAAATAAAATGATCTGTTTTTTTTATATACCACATATAAAATTTATTTACTTTCAAGCAAAGTATCGAAAAATTTTTTTATATTTTTCCATAATTTCATTTTGATAATAGAAATCCAGATACGCTGAATCCTCCAATATTTCGTGAAACAGTTTTTCAACAGAAGGAAGAGCGTATTCAAAACAGGTTAGCAGTGATAAACTAATACGTTATTTGATAATAATAAATAAATAATTCATTGTGTGAAATTATAAATATCCCATGTATAAACTTCTAAAGATATAATTTAAGTAAAGTAAGTCTACGTTTTATGTGAGTACGTATTTGTGTAAACTTACTAAAATATACAGATATATTTATGGAATACATATTGAAAGTACCTATAATGTACCCAGCCCCAAAAAGTGGGTACCCAAAATAAGGTGGGAATTTTGGTGGTCGAGCGTGATTTAGAAAAAATCACCTCCCTGTACAACTATTATCCAAGAAGCAGTATGGTCTCCTCCATGTACTGAACTCCAGACTCGTCAATTTTGATTATTGTACACAAAGATATATACAAAACATCATTATTCAAGTTTGGCAACTGAAGGTTGGCACCCTGCTAAGAAATTAATTATTCTCCTTTTTTTCTGATTATTCAGGAATCGACAAGTTAGGGCTGTTTTTCTTCTATCGACCAATGCTTATTGTGTGGGTAGTTTCCTAACATTAATAGTTGAGGAAACTCTCTTTCCTCAAACTTATAAAAGAAGGACTTAGGGAGTATAAGGAAACTTCTACATTTGTACAATACTATGGGCGATTTAGGGGTGGCCAATTGTTAAAAGTTTTATTTTTTAAACCAACCTTTACTTTTTCTTAGCCTTCTGTTGGAGTACAGATAACTAACTTCTCGGAAAACTCCTATCTTTATTGAATCTTAATTTCGAATAAAATAAAATTTCTATAGAGTTGGACCCTAATTAACTCGTGAGTTTTCTGACAAAGACGTGTTTTGACAACGATTCTTATTAAACCCATTTGGTAACAGATCAATTACACCAATGAATTAACCCATCTTAAAACTACCTATAAAATGTTATTTCATTCACTCTATAGTGCCCTGAAGGAAATGAATTATTGGAGACTTTCAAGAATAGTTTATAGAATAGTTAAGGGGAGCGGAGTGGCTCAGTGGTAGAGCACTGAGTTGCCATGCCGGAAATCCTGGTTCAAATTCCGCTGCAAGGCAGTACTTTTATTTAGTCCGTTTGCAGCCGGAGATGGATCATATAGGATCTAGGACCCTCCTGGGGCTCACCCAGCCTGTAGAGAACATTATGAAAATGGTGTACCCAAAATAAGAGGGAAAAACCTGGCGGTTGAGCGTGACTCAGGACAAGTCACCTTCTTGCAGAACCGTTGTCCATAAAACAGTACAGTCTCTACCTTTTACTGAACCCCAGACCCTTCACGGGTTGTAGTGGCACAGGTTTTTTTTCTCAAGAATAGTTTTGCCTTATACGATCCATGTGGACTATGTTTGATGGAAAGGTAGGTATAATAACTTGTAGACTGTATTTTCATGACATAATTTTTCATATCGATCCCTTTCAATATTATGGCTCGTATAATTTTCACACTGATCTACACGATCCGCTCCTAGACTGCATCACCAAAAGTTTCCAATAGCAGTGGACATGTCGAAGACTTGCAATCAATTCCTCTAAGAACATAGCAATTAAAATAAAAAAGTTTCATGTTGGTGGTATGTTTTATCTGGTTAAGTGTGGTAAAGTGTAAGCTTACGATGTGATTTATTTATTCCAATTATTTATTATATCATTGTTTTTCCATGCACATAATTTCTAAATTAGTAAAATAATGGAAGATGTTTTTGTTTCTTTTTTAGACTTAAGGTTTTTATTAGGACTTTTTTCATTCCTCATTAACATACATGCAATGAAATACAAATATTCGAAATGAGATGATTTGGTTTTCCTTATTTTAAAATAGATAGGAATCTGTTTCGTTAACCGTTTGGTTTTCATTCATAGCAAATGTACTTCATTGACAATTAAATTATCCTTTTCCTCCTAGCATGTAGGTCTTTAATTGAGTAAAGAATTTTCCCCAATTCCTATTTCCAATTTTTGCACCAGACTTTTGGTATTAATAGTGAGGCATTCCGCAGCACACAGAACCTTTGTTCGTGTGACAGCACAATAATGTCTGAGTTTTTTATTCGATGACATTGACCTTGTGTTGCAAATTTCGTTTTTGTTTTTTTTTGTTAAAATTTAAAATCGTACACAATGTTTTTTCTCAGAATAAATAAATATACTTGGAAAAGCTTCCATTTCCTGTCACTCCAAAACAAAATAACAAACAGAGAACGAGAGCGACCCCCACACCACCCTCCCCCCCAGGACTTCCCTTGAGAGAACGTATTCAAATGACGGAGGTATCAGGTGATGAAGCCCAGACAGACTGAGACGGTTAGAACACAGAGTCCTGTCAGTACGTATGCATTATTCAATGCCACCCCCGGGGGCATGGAGTGGGGATAATGGGATCAGCCAGCGCCTCCAGCCAACCTTCTTTTATTCCAATCCCTGAGCCATGTCATCTCATCGGGTTGCAGGGTTCTTCATCGGACTTGTGTTTCCGACACCTTCGATGGTCAGGATAGAGTAGGATATATTAAACTACTTTCTGTGGAAACTTCGAAAGGCTTTATTATTGGAACCCTTATTTACCCTTATTTACGTTTTAATAAGTTTACTCCTGAAAGCTTACATACGGTTTATGTCTTAATGAGCAAGGACTTAATTCATTCTAGTTACATCCCATTTACTCCTCCATTTCCATCTCAGCTATGCTCTATAACTTTATTTAGACCCATTAACAGTGACTAACAACAAAGCTTTACTGTCTAAATTATCCTGTAAACTTTTTTTTTCTGTCTAAATATTATACTCGATACTTTTTTTATTTTTAAACATTCAGTAAAAAAACAAACAGCTGGTTTGAGTGGGAGAATAACAGATTATTTCTTTACACTGTACAGTCCTAGAACAACTCCTATGCCGATAAAATCTCCATCTCTTACAAAGTGGGTACCTTGAACATCCAAACAACTTAAGGTGTCCATACCATCATCATCATCACCTTTGATCTTCGTTACATAAAACCGTCCGAGGAAGGTATACTTTAAGATACACTTAAATGATATTGATACCAGCACTACATGTGACTATAAGGAGCCTAGGCCAGGTAGAGTAAAATGACCCTTAGGGTTTATTACCTTTACTTTCAAGAGAGGGGAGTTGCTCGGAAGACGCGGCCAACTCATGATGCAAGCAGCTAGATAGAGAGATGATCGAGAATAAGCCACATACAAGTCTCATATAGCGTCCCCATTTCTTTGTAAGTAGTTTATAAGTTTACTTAAATCTTTGTAACCATGATTATTACCAATAAATATAATGTTATTCAATAATTATTCTTATTTAATAAACAACTCCTGGTCAGTCAACCACGTTAACCTTTGGAGAAGAGTATATATTTCTCTTATTTATTAATAACAAACAATACTATATATTAAGTATAACGATCTCAGGGTGACATCCCATTTTAGCATTTAAATATGGGAATATAGTGTGCTATATTCACATACACGACTGAAAAGGTAAGAAACTGCTCGACGTTTTCGCCTACTTCACCATTTACTAGACAAACGCTCTAAGCTCCCAATTTATTAACACAAGACTCATTTACATGACAGTTATCAGACCTATTTGGACGTACGGAGTTGAGCTTTGGGGCTCTACTAAACCATCCAATTCATCTCGTATCCAATCCTTACAATCCAAAATCCTTCGTAAAATACTCAATGCTCCTTATTATGTCACAAACCAACCCATCCATCATGACCTTAATATCCCATATGCTACTGATTTGGCCCAAACTAGATACCTATCTTTCCATGACAAGCGACATACACACTTGAATCCGCTAGTACGTACCTCAATTTGCTTCCCACATTATTCCCTCCGAGGCGTCTGAGAAGAAACTTTATTGGAGTGCTACCGATGGGTAGTTTCTCCACAAGTGTTTTATTTTCATGTAATTTGTTCATATTAGCCTTGCTAATATTTACAACTTGTTGTAAATATCAATAAATTAATATATCTGACTATATATTTTTTTAATATTAATTTATTGATATTTACAACTTGCTAATATGAACAAATTACATGAAAATTAAACACTTGTTGAGAAACTACCCATATATATATATATATATATATATATATATATATATATATATATATATATTCAGATCAAAGGATTTGATTTTTCCCCTTTTCCCTGAGATCATAGCTTGGGCAGTAAAGCCAATATAGCATTTTGTCATCCCTTAAGTGAGGATTTATGATTTACGAGGAACAGATTGATGGGAGTTGTTTATTTATTGATTACTAATGAATAGTGCATATGATTAATAAATGTTCGAATTGGTCTAAACAGTTACCGTATTTATTTTTTTGTACCTATTTGAAAAGTGTGACCTCTTTAATGATAATCTCAGTGAAGTGTTAATTGACCAGATTAGTAATGGATGTAATAGTTTTTATTTAATCAAAATGATGCCAGGACCAAAAACGCAAGGAGAATTAGAGCAGTACAGGTCTCGGAGAGGTGGTAAAAGCCACGATATGGAAGAAAGAGAATTTAGGATACTGCAAATGTATGAAAACATAAAAAAATAATGGAATCACAAACTAAAAAGGTTAATACCATTTTGAGTAATCTCATATTGATGTCGAAACTGCTCCTAAAACGAGCGAACAAATACTTGGTCTTGAAGCATTGCCGAAGGGAGTAAATGATTTGGCTGATTATAAATATCCTAATTATGAGAGGGGAGTCTGCATGACGAATAAAGTAGAAACATAGCTTCGAAAGATAGTAATGACTTATTAAATAAGGAAGTGAAATTGACTAAGAAAGTAGAACAAAATAAAAATATGACGCTGAAGGTTAATGAGAATAAAGAAACATTGAAATCTTGTGTCTTAAAGTTTAAATTACCTCCACTAACTAAGACTCAAAAAAAAAATAAAAGAAAGAAGGCAAAAGTGGAAAAAGTGGGCCAGGTAGGCCCCACTTCGTGCTTTAAACGAAGACAAGCAACAAGTTTACCCTGTGTTGTTTAAAAAAACCAATTATTGGAGTGTGAAAATAAATGATAAAGTCAATATAAAGAATAATATGAAAGCAGAGAATAAATTAATTAGGAAAAGGACAGCGGACGTCCGTAACTATCTGAGAGGTAACGTCAAGAAGAAATGTTATCATCATTACGGCTGGCTGGAATATTGTTTAAATAAAAAGACTAGAACTGGAATAACTGCCTAAAATTATTCTTTAATTACTTTTAAACATATTTTCATATATTCAAATATAAATAATAATTTTTGTTTCTATATTCTAATAATATTTTCGTAGTAAATTATTTTATTAAAATTATTATGTGTGCTGATCATGGAAGCCAATAAAATTCATAATAGTGTTCAAATGGCTGTATTTGTACTTTGACCCAAATAATTGTGGAATTTATGGGCTACTTTGCACTTGGGCAAATAGCTGCAAAGCTAATGTTGATGCCTGCACCTTCGTTGTTAGTACCTGACGGTAAAGCAGGTGTATCGACCCATCGGTACCCACCTCCCGAAAAAGACCTCCATTTAATGATATTTTGTTAAAATGTTCTAGAATACCAGGTGAATAAAGTTTTATTAAATTTTGTATGAATTGTAGCAGCAAAAGATATATTCAAATCCATCTAGTAATTGTGTAAATGGTAATAATGACAGAACTGAATTGAAATGTAATGACTTTTCCCTGAGATCATAGGTCAATATAGCACCAGTCTACATAAAGTTTATATTTTAAGTTGCAATGCTACTATATAATGACAAACAATGAAAAACAAATAAAATGCATCGAAATAACATAATTATATTAGATTAGACCAGTGTTATTCAACCTTTTTCATGACATGACCCCCCTAGTATCAAAATATATTTCGCGAACCCCCGACCCTTTTTTCTAAACAGAAACTTTAGGCGTTTGTGTTATTATGATTCGGATATAAATATATAATTCAGTACGTAAAACATATAATTTTAAAGCACTTACGTGGCCAATTGATAACTAACAAACAAATATATTATATTATTAGTGGAATATTATTAATGTATTTACAAGCCAAGTCACATTACTCTGAATTCATTTCTGACACGGAAGTCCTTTTGAAATTGGTTTTTATTTGAGCATTTAAATAACTTAAATAAAAGTCTTCAAGGGCGGGATGAAAAAGTCATTACAGCAAAAGACAACTCCATGGTTTTATAAAAAAAAAATTGAATTGTGGTCATCATCTATAAATCAAAACAACTTTGATTCATTATCGACACAGTCTTTCATTGAAGAAGTCGGAAGCGAGATAAACATCAACTCATATATATCTGGTATGAGAATGGTGTTAGATAATTTGAAGAAAGAATTGTGTCATTACTTTTCAGTGCAAATATATCGGATAAAACTGGACAAAGATGGATCATAAATCCGTTTTTAAATGCAGCTATAAATGAGGCAAATTTAGCAACTAAGCTCAAAGAGAATCTGGTGGAATTACCTGCCGATGGGATGTTACACTTGGAATTCAAGTCTGAAAATTTGGATATCTTTTGGTTAAAAAGAAAAACAGAATACCCGGAATTAACAAACGAGGTTTTGAAGTATTTTTATTCCATTTTCTACCTCGTACTTGTGCGAGTTGGCATTTTCATCAATGGCCCAAATAAAAAGTAAACTAAGAAATCGCTTAAATTTGGAAAACGATTTAATACTTGAAGTTGTAAAAATGGATCCACGATGGGAGAAATTGATGGAACAAACTCTTGAGTTCCTTCACATTAAAGTGAACGAATACTTATTTTTTTGCTAATTTGTTTGTATAAATAACATAACGAATATCATTTTGTTAACTTTTTTTTAATATATCTACTTTTTTTAAATTTATTGTTTTTTTTACTGAGTTCTCTTGACATCTCGCTCCCCCTCCTACAGAGGCTTCGCGACCTTACCTCAAAAAAAAGTTGAAAAACACTGGATTAGACGATTATAGATTTCGTATCAAAGACAACAAAATTTTTCCTTCTAATTGAACCCCTAGAAAAAATTCTGCTGAAGCAACTTTCTTCATTATCGGAGCAAACCTAAGAACGTTGATGGAAGCAGAATCTGTTCTGTAGCCGATAATAAGTAAGGAGGCTCTCTCTCATGTAATTTAGAATGATAAGAGGATTTCGAATTGGTACTTAGGCCAACTGATTTATCTACAGAGGATTGAAAAGGGGCTGATTTATAAGGTACAAGTATCACTGGGTTATTTCCCTTCAATATATCAGGTGTTACTTATTTTTTTTTTTTTCGTGTGGAAAAAACATTGGATATTTTTAAAACAATGTTCAATATAATACATTTGATATGTACTATGTAAAATCAGGAAGATATATTTTATTACCTCAAAGCCTTTCCTTTGCCACGAAATGCTTATGGTTTATCCTATGATTTTATTTGAAATAATTAAAATATGCAGTTAATTTTAATTATTAGACAACCCCTAACGGTGGGGTTACTTTAGACACGCAAGGTGATACATTGGATAGAACAACCAAATGTCAATAACTAATTTGAATTTGAGAGGCTAGAATAAATAAGACGGTTATGAACAAGATAAACAAAATAGTTTATTAGTGCATAGAATTGATTTTGTAGAGACTGTTAATGTAACTTATTAATCAATTTGAGCTGTTATGTTTAAAAGTGGTATAAGTCCATTAATTTGTATTCACGATATCTTAAGGTTTCCATTTGAATTACTTTAAAATTATGGGCAAACGGCCAATAGTTTTTATCACTTAGCACTCAGCAAAGAGCTACTACTAGTTTTTAAACCCTATACACTTTTATTTTTGAAATAATAATCATTAATACCATTTAAAAGAATAAACATTTTTTTCAGATTCAAATGGACATACACCACTTTCAAATATAACAGCTCGTTTATAATTATAAATAAAAAAAATAGATAGAACTATTAAAAATCCTGGATTAAACAAATTAGTAATTAACAAAGCGAAATAAAATGACGTATATAATATCGCATTATACCAGCCTATAATAAAATTCTAAAAAGTAAAAATCAAGCAAGAGATCGTGCATGTATAATACAAAATAATGAGAGGAAATAAATGTAATCAATTAGAGATTTAGAAAATATCTGTGGCAATCAAGCATAGAAATACACTTCTATCCGACAAGTCCGAGAATAAAAGAAAATGTGTTCCATCCGTTCCTGACCAAGTTCTAACTGACACGAGCACGCATAGAAAGGTCTGAGCTGTCCAAGTTAATCTTGTCGGCAAGTTATACATACTACATTTACTATATTTTACTACTTGCTTGCTATATTACTATATTCATTTATTCTATCAATATACTACATAGGAGGTGTGGTTAAAAAAAAAACGGTGAATGAATTTTTATAGCGGCAACTACTGACGCTACATCCATATGATGTAATTTGCTTAGTAGCTCGATCCGTTGAGATAAGCAGCGACAAGTTGCAACACGCTGGAGCTTGTCTTTTGACTGCCAGAGCCGCTTGAGTGAGGTTATGTTTATCGTGTCTGTCGCGCATCATGTACTTCGAACAACGCATTAACATTAACTTCATGGCCAAAACTGTAGCTGGAAATGAATGTTGGGTCTATGGATATGACCCTGAGGCCAAAATGCAGAGTACCCACGGTAAAACCAGTGCATCTCCTCGCCCTAAAAAGGCAAACCAGGCAAAATCGAACATCAAGGTCGTGCTCAACGGGGGACAACCGCAGCATTTGTCAAATGAGATACGAAGAAAGTGCCTAGAAAAATGGGTGAATGACTTTCTTCTTAATCACGAAAATGCGCCGTATCACACCTCGCTTCTCATTCACGAGTTTTTGGCCGAAAAAAAGTTTTCCTGTCTGCCCACATCCTCAATACTCACCCGATTTAGCCTCATGCTACTTCTGGCTCTTTCCGAAAATTAAAACAGTGCTTAAAGGAAAAGATTTTGACACCATTCCTGACATTGAGAGGGATACGACCGAGCAGCTAAAAGCCCTTCCGAAAAAAGCCTTCCAGAAGTGTTTCCAGTCATGGTTTAAACGTTGCGAAAGTGCATTGCCAGCCAAGGACAGTACTTTGAAGGAGATTAAATCGAATTCAATATAAGTTTATTACTTTTTGAAATAAACAATTATTCACTGTATTTTTTTTATAACACCTCGTATTTATTCTGTGCCATGTATTATTTTAGTTTATTCGTATTGTTTTTACCTTGATTAGAATAACCAAAATTAATGTCTACGATTAGTGTAGAGAAATTTGTATCAAACTAGTCCAGGTTTGAACATGGGTTTATTAAGAGTAACGCACAATAACATACCAGACTTATAACAAGGTCAGAGAAAAAAAAGCAATCTTAACGTTAAAAGAAAAGAAATAATAGTCATACGAAGAGAACAGAACAATAAATCTTAATTATATATAAGATCCAAAAGGCGGTAGTCTGTTTGCAATAGTATACGTGCACTTATAATTAGATCTTAACACTGACTGGACAACACGGCGAATTAATTCAATTGTCTTTAATTTCGAAAGTTCTGGCACTCGGCGAACTCAACTATGGCGATCATAGGTAAGAAGATTCTGTATAATTAAATGAGAAGGGACTTACTGTTTGGTCGCTTTCTCTTCCTGAGACTCGTTACCCCCAATCTATCATTCACTTGACAGCATCTGGTTGCTAAGGCGACAGCATGCAGTCGAACAATAAAAGGCGACCGTCCCTCTTGTCTCATTGCGACTTGGTCTCGTGGCGTCTTGGTGGAAGTCTAACAGCAGAATCCGGCCCGGGTTGAGAGACTTCCATCCAATCTCAAGGCCTATTAGATTGTGAGTTCGCCTATTGTGACTGCCGTGACCATTTTAAATTTTAATTCACGCTACTGAACATATAGCTTGTATATTCAGCCCTGAAGAAGACCGAAATGTTGGATTACCGATAAAAAGTTCTCCCCATATAAGAGAATTTTTTTACCTCTACCCGGACCATATCAACTAATATTATTCAACATATTTAGCATATACTAAGCCGTTGATTTGATAGATGCTAACAAGAATGTTCAAGTTCCTATCGACAATAATAGGTAAATACACCATGCTCAATGTGTTCCAAGACAGAATGATAATTTTGTTTCAATGAATGGAGCTGAGAATACAAATTCTAAATATAAACATATTAGCCTGGTTCTGCGAAGTGTTTTGTAAACTTGGCTTGGCACTCTGCCTACACGGCTCTTGTCCTCTTCATATAAACACAAGCGAAAGAGTTTCAATGAGTTGATCCTACTCTTTTTAGAATTTTTGTTCCCTTTTGTAACAACAAAATAAAGATCGATTTTATTTAAATGTTATAAAAATAGCCAGGTTGAATTAAGATTCGAAAAATCACGTTCGGTACTCTTTCTCACTGAAAATTTGAGAATGTACCGTGTCTTATTAAAGCGTATAACAGGCCAGGCAAGAACTTGACTCTAAACTTGACTGCCAGAAGCAATCAACAACTTCTTTCTCTTGTCTTTAAATTTTTTTTTTTTTGGCTGGATTAATTAAATTTGGTCGTTGATTAGCTTATAATATCGTAACGTATTATGTAATAAAACTATTGTATTAATTGATGAGTAAGTTTTAAAAAAAATAAATATTGAGCACAGATATTCGATACCAACAGTAACAACATTCCTCCTAATGACCATCCTCACAAGCTTTTGACATCCTCACATTTGATTATTCCTCAATCAAGATCGGATATAAAGCTTTCTAGCATTTCCGTTTCGAACCGACACCAAGATTTGATGTTAAATAATTTATTTATTGCTTTATCTGTCCTTGGTTCGAATGTAAATTAATTAGTAAAAGAGATCCTAAAAAATACCTCAACCCTTTTGAAGTAGGTAACTCACCCTTTCTACCCCATCACGAAGATCTTAGGCAGACCAATTTAAATTTATGATATATTCATATTATTCTTAATATTAATATATAATTATTATTATTGTTGTTTAGTATACCAACTCTATCCAGCACAACTAACATTGTGGCCATTTTTGTATTAATTTTAATTTAAGTTTTGTTTGTGGTATTTCAGAAAGTTCGAAATAGCTCGATCCGAGGGACAGAAAAAATTATCAATAATCAAAATGATAGACGCGTGAAGGGAGCTTAGCAATATCCTATATCTCTGAATGTTGCTTTTTTTACACGAACACATTATACAGCATAGAACTGCCTGCCAATATGTCAACATTTTCGGGAAATGAGAAAAAATATGTTGATAAAGTTATCGGCTTTCTATCAAAAGAGAGATTAATAAAAAATATCTAATACAGTTAGCTCCTCATTTTGGTTTTCTCTATAATTTATTATCTTTATTGTATTATTTTATGTTTTTATATTTATTTATTAATGTTTCCTTAATTTATTTTCTTAAATTGTTATCTTTATTTTTAATTCACTAATTTAATAATGATGTGTAATTAAAAATAAAGTATATGCCGTAATTATTTTAATAATTTTAGTTTCTTAATTATTTCTAAAGAAAGGTTTGTTTCAGTAATGATTAATTACCATCGAATATTTTCTCACTCTTCTTGGACTCATTCATTCGTTAGGAATATTAAATATTTTCTAATTTATGCTATTATTTCTTCTGATTAAATCCTTCATATGTAATTACTAAATTTTCATTTTATTTTATTTATAGGTTTTTATTCATTTAAAATATCAATCAGAGCATCCTTTTATAATTTCATTTTAATTATATCCTATTATCTATTATTTCTTCATTTCAGTTTATGCTCTCCTCCTGTTTATATAAATATTATTCCTCCTGTTTATATAAATATACTCATAATTATTTTGTTTACACATTTAGTTATACAGCAACCGTATACATTAGTATTACCAGGTCTTTAATTATAGCTTGTTCACCTCCTTATGTTGGATGGAGATCGTTATTCTTCGGTTCGCCAGACAGGTGTTTGAACACTTTCCAGTTCTTTTACTATGTTTAGAACTCATATTATTTTCATATTTCGATTCTCAAGTTTTGCATAAGTACTGTATTACTTTTTTAATTAGTGTACATTTATAAATAATTATATCGTGATCAATAGAAATAAATTCAACTTGGAACTTTATGAGATTGATATTTTATGAGATTGCGACAAAACCTAACAAAGCTCTAATCAGGTTTTTACTTAAAACATTAACAACAAGATTAACAAACAAGCGAGTTAGGTAATATGTATTGTAAACTAGTGTTGCTAATGTATGTATATTGTGTAGCTTGCAAAGATTTAAGTAAATATATTTTTATTGTTCTTTTAAATAAAAAAAGAATATTTATACAAATGGAATCATACCATAAGCTCAGCGTTAAGTGGCGAAAGATACCATAATTATAATTACAGTCATAAAAATTTGGAATAAATGTGTTAAATGAATTTCTTTGAATGATTAGATGAACAGATTAGATGAGGCAGTTGCAGAATAGCGTGTTGAAGCGTAACTTGAGCAGCTCGCACCCGCTCCGAATCTAAGCTGAATGGAATTTATTAAATTGCACTAATTAATTTATAATTACTTCAGAGACATTCATGATACATTTTTTAAAAATCTATTAATTGCTTCAAGAAGGGTATTTCAAATTTTAAACAACACAAACCACCATTTCGATGTTTCTCAAATAGCTTCCTTATATTCACAGTAAAAAATTCAATATTTTGATAATTTTAATTTAATAATACAACAAGTAAATAGGATAAACTATACATACTGACATGAGAATGACAAGTAGAGAAACTACCCACTGGTAGTACTCAAATCAAAGTTCAACTAAGAAGGTCACGTGGCCACTTTCTTTTCAGACTCCTCAGAGAATTATCGGGAATTGAAGAGGAAGCTAGGTTTGAAACTAGAGGGTTTGAGTTATAATGAAGTTTTTTTATGAAAGGATAGACACCGGGTTTGGGCCAAATCAGCAACAAAAGGGACATTAAGATCGTAAAATTCAATATGAAATTGAATTACGATTCGTGGCTTAAAACTAATACAATATTTTCCAAATCGGAATTCATCGCTTACCATAACGAAGTTGGGGCCAAATGACTGCGCAAACGCTTTATATATACAGATGTCTACAGAATATTTAGAATGTCATAGAATATTCAAATGCACTTGCATGCTTGTATATGTATTAGTTTGTTGAATGCTTTTACCAACCAAGTTACGAGAACCGTTCATTGAAAGCAGGTAATAAGCAAAGTTTCCTTATAGAATACAATATAACACAAACACGCACAAGCGTGCTGAAGGTTTTTATTAACAACCTATTGGAAGTTGAGGACATCCAGTGTTCCCTATATTATAAAGGGACGAGGTGGCTGCTGGTAAAGGGAGCCAAGAACAAATATTTGTTGGGTCGGCAGACCTAAGAAAGGCTTCTCCTTGTATAATCGGCCCTTCCCGGCCTGGTAAAAACAGGCATTAGAAACAGCTGGTACCTGGCAACTACCACCAGGCCTCGCTCCCCATAAATCAGCTCCCCGGCTTAATGAACAAGTTCAATAAAAACTTTATATTTGGCGTTTG
This sequence comes from Arma custos, assembly GCA_037127475.1. NCBI lineage: Eukaryota > Metazoa > Arthropoda > Insecta > Hemiptera > Pentatomidae > Arma > Arma custos. The sequence goes on along the minus strand of CM073764.1, from coordinate 27,581,974 downwards.
TATTTTCTTGTAGTTTTCAGAGTCTTCCTGTGTGGGCATATGTAACTTACTGACAATTATAAGGAGAAGAATGTCATTATTAAATATATCCTGTTCCTAAAATCAGAAGTGGACCTTATGCAAATATTTATTTTTTATTATAATTCTCTTGGTTATGTTACTGGAGTACATATTTTTGAGTCATTCATTCCCGTGAGTAAAAAAATTTTTCCAGTCAAATATTTTTTTCTTTATTTAAAAATACGTTTCGACTTCTTCAGTCATTTTCAATTTTCATCTATTATAAGTCCTTTTATTATTTAATTTAAATATTTTTTTACTTATAAATTTGTACATTATTAACCTTTTAGTAGATTGTCAATTGATTCAAATTTTTCTTTTAATACTTGGAGTACATTACAAACTCCAAGTGTTAATAGAAAAATTTGAATCAATTGACAATCTACTAAAAGGTTAATAATGTACAAATTTATAAGTAAAAAAATATTTAAATTAAATAATAAATGGACTTATAAGAGATGAAAATGGAAAATGACTGAAGAAGTCGAAACGTATTTTTAAATAAAGAAAAAAATATTTGACTGGAAAAAGGTTTTTTTACTTACGTGAATGACTGACTCAAAAATATTTATTTTTTGACACAATTAAAATTTTTATCACTTATCTTCTAAACATATTTTATGATTAATTACCAAAGCGAAATCACAAAAGGTATAAAATCTTGTCAAAATATAAGTTGTAAAAATTCCAGACAAAAAGCTTTTTTTAATTATTATCTTTAATTGTATTATACTCCTGTCCTCTCTGAATGCATAATTTGAGCATACGATATATTTTATTGCCACATTTGTGGCAGGAACAGGAATTCCAAGGAATAATTTCCCTTATTTTTAATTAAGCTCGGATTTAAATATCAATATTCTTTTTCTTTTTCTTCTTTATATCATCATTAAAAAAAGTCGATAATCAGCAAATTGACTTTCGTAAGGCAAATTTGAAACAAAATGGAGTTTAAAAATATTTTAGTGCGAATGGATAACCTCGGAACGAGAGCTGATCCTTGATGGTCACAGGACAGAATAAGATGGAGATAAGAGAGTATTCTTCAACCATACAGAGTTCCGTTAAAGAAGACAATAGACACTATTAATATGCGCACATAATTCGACGTTAATGATGCGGAACTAAAGTTGCCATAAAGCGAGGAAAATGATTAAGTAAATAAATAAAACAAGGAAAATGGGGTATAAAACAAAATAATTAAAAAAAAGTAAGTAAAAAACAAATTAAGGAAGGAGGAAATTCTAATTTACACCTTTACTTACTTCCATTCTACAAAAAAGTGGTCTCCAGGCATGCATTTTCCTATTTTTCAGAGAAATACTTAGGACTTTACTGTTTGCAGAAGTACCTCTCTTCAGCCTGCAATGTAGATCTCCAAGGAATACACTGGGGTTTCCTGTATTTTTATTCTGAAACTTCTAGAATACTTTTCTGATCTGACTTTTTCCAAGAATTGCTCGGAGAAAACTGAAGAGTAAGATCACTCTCTGATAAAAGTAGTAAAACAGTTTTTACTCCGTTATTCAGCCGAATTCATACAAAATTCGGCCCATCTTTATACTTTAAGAAGTTCTGCAAATCCCTCTTGACTCAAAAGTTTAATGGGAAAATCAGAATCATTTTATTCCTGATTTATTTATGTTAATGTATTAACAAAGTGATTTCATCTAAATGATGTATTCACCGCTACAGTTGAACGTACAGAAGCACATTATGTATTCAGCATGTGTAGCGACATCGATACTAGTCGTCTATTTCTATCAGCAACTGTATATAATGGGCCCTGTAGACCAAATGGTACAGCCCATAATTTCCTTAGTATAGAACTGACGCCATAATACCAATTGATTAGCATTAAAATGGGATGTGAATTCTATGATATACAATAAACTATAAGCATGTGTTCGTATAATAATCTGAATCTTCATTTTTCAAACATCTTCTGCTAGAAAGTAACAATAGATGCCTATATTTTATAAGCCAATTAAAGGTTCAGTTAGTTTCTGTTCGCATTTTTAAGAAAAAATATTTTAATTTCAAAAAATAGGATTGCCAATTTTTTTATATTGTAAACTTTATTGGAATCGAAAATTCAATAAATGGCTTAATAAATTGAAGCTGAACCATGGGAGAAATAAGGTAGTATCCTGTAAATTTTTTTAAAAAATGTTGGATAGTGCCTAAGAACAGACTCCATACGTATTATTCGACCTATTTTTCTTAGCACTCCAATCTTTGAATTGGAAGGATTGAAATATATTAACTGTTAAATGAAAATATCTATGTGTTAACTTGTTACTATGGTCACATGTGGTCTAGTGGTTAGCGTAACAAACTACTAAACCCAAGATCCCAGAACCCTTAAGTGGGAAAAACTTGGTGGTAAAGCGTAATCTCGTCGAAATCACCTCACGGTACATCCGTTAGATTATCGACATTACAGTCTATAAAATTTACTGAATGTAATTAATAACCTTCGTACACGCGGGGTTTTTATGTTCAGACGTATAGTGAGTTAATTAGAATATTCTTTCCGTATTAACTTTTTTTATTTCCCCTCTAAACTTATAATATATTCAGTTCAATTGTTTAAATTAGGAGAAATGGAGAATGTGCCGTTGTCTTTTGGGCCATATTGGTGCTGCACTCCGCGGAACGAATTGTTGTTCAGCATTTGCCTAGCAACATTAGCGCACATATTGCTCGATTAGTTAAAGCGACAGATTCACCAGACTCACATTTTCCGTTGAATATACCATCTTGAATGTATTGGTGGAAAAAAATAATCCTATAATTTGGAGTATTGTTGGCCGCTATTTTTCAGATATCATTATTCTTATCTTTTAATGCCAATACTATTATAATTCGGAAAATCGTTTTAAAATTTTTCTTCAAGATTAGATACTTAAAAATACTTATTGACATATGGTTAAATTAGAATCCTTATAATGAACTGAAACGACAAGAAATTGCTTGCCATTTCAGGCTCCTTCAACACCTACTAGACAAACACTCTACTCAAGAAGCAGCATTATCATCGATAGAAATTACAAGCGTACACACAACAGATGTATGCAGCCTTTTGAAATAGCAAGCTCTGGCGATTTAGAAACAACTTTGGCACTCCACCGACGAATCAAATAAACTAAAATGCATTATAAGAAACACCAACACCTGGAAAAGCTCCCACGGCATATGCAGAAGAGAGGAAGTCGTTATCACAAGACTGAGAATCGGCCACACGCGATTTACGCATGGTTTCCTTATGGAAAGAACAACGCCTCCGAACTGCAGGATCTGTCACTCACAACTGACAATACGCCATATCCTTGAAGAGTGCCCACAACATGAAAGCTATTTTAGAAAATTAGGAATGGAGAGAAAAATTCAAACAATGCTGGGTGATAATGACACAAATTGTAAAACAATGATTGAATTCCTCAAAAAAGAAGGTATATTTCATAAAATCTAATAGACCAAAAATTATAGAATAAGGTCTTCAGTGTCCTTAAATAATCAACCTAATCTACCTACCTCTACTCAAGTTCTCAATTAATTACAAAACACTCATACACATGACTATTATAAAACCCATTTGGACCTACGAAGTCGAGGATAGACACCGCTAAGCTATCGAATATTTTTCGTATCTAATCGTTGTAATCCAAAATCATCAATAACCCTTACTTTGTTACCTAATGACCTAAATGTCCCATTTATTGCTGATTTGGCCCGAACCCGATATCAATTCTTTCATGAAAAACTTTATTCCGACCCAAGCTTACTAGCTTTTACCCCTTCGATTCCCGATGATCCTCCAAGGTTTCTGCAAAGATGATCCCTTGTATTGAGCTTCAAAGTCGAATTTATTATTTGAGTACTACTAATGGGCAGTTTTTCTACTTACCTTTATCTTATACCATTATGTATCATTCGTTCTATTTTGTATTATTATTATACAAATGAAGATTTCAATAAATAAATATAAAAAAGAAATTTTGTTTTCTTTAAATTGTGAACATTATTTGCTTAAGTTCTACATTTATTTACCGATGAGGGTGAAATAGTTAAAAACAAATTTACAGTACCTAATTATAAATATAGTAATTTTTATTATTTAAGAACTAATTTATTTTCAGATGAATATTCATGTAATAATTTATTGGCGCGTACTAACTATTGCACACTACTTCATCAAGCCAACCAATCAATCGATTAACTGGAACTTTGGTACGATGGTTTCTAATGACCATCGAGGAGAAGATGAGTGAGTGGATCCGTGAATCCTCTCCCATTTGCGGCAAACATCATAGGAAGGCCTGTTCCACAATTAACTCCTAACGATAACTTGAAACTTAATTAAGTTTGCACGTGCGCCCTACACACTAGGGACCATAATTGTGATTCTGCTCATAGCTTAGACCTACCTATCTTGCTATCACTTCAGATCTCATTGTACTGCAGGATGTGAGCTCTAACACTATACTCTTGTATTCTCTCTCGATTTTTTCTAAATATTTGGTTACAGCTATTTCTGATAGATTTTTCGATGGAGAACACGATTGTGTTGTGAAAACTGGAGAAAAAACAAGCTCAAACGGCTGAAGGAGGATGCTGCAAATGGAAAAAAACTAGTTTTTAATGCTTTATATGAAAATGGTATTAATTCACAATGTGATATAATAAAGAGCTCAAATTGTATAGACTGTTATGTCGATAATCTAACGGATGTGTATGAGGTGATTTCGACGAGATTACGCTTTACCACCAAGTTTTTCCCCACTTAAGGGTTCTTCTACTAATGGACATACATTTTATAGAACTCTCTTTTATGGTTTAGATGCATTGTACCCAAAGAGAGCCTGATATATATTATAATTTATATGAAAATGGTATAAATTCACAATGCGAAAATAATAAACAGTATCAGCATGCTCAAGTGGTTCATAAGCTAGGGGGAAAATTAGCTTTAATATACTGTGAACAGTTTAATGATACACAAGAGTATAAAGACTTAAGTAAGAAACATGATGGAAATGGGACAAAACACTTAGCTAATTAAACTTCCCAACGTTAATGCTCTACATAATTTTGAGGTCTGTCATAATACATTTTTGGAGCACTTCAACCTGAGTGTTGGTTGATATATATTATGACCCTCTGCGACTTTTTAAATCAGTCCAACCTGTTCTTGGCAGGCAAGGCCACTTCAACCCTTATTTCTTCATTTGTTTACTACTTTTTCACGTGAGAAAATTCAATTAACCTCTAACTTATATATTAAACAATATTGTAAAACAGCTTAATGTCATGGTAATGACTAGAATAGGATTACCTTTTTTTTTTAATTGATTAAAAATAAAAGTACATGCGTTTTAAAATTGTTTATGAAAACAGTGTTTTCGCCTTACTATATTTCGAAATACGTTTTATTATTAGAAGAAATTGATAAAAATACTGGCAATAAATCATCTTCAATAATTACACATTTATGAAAATGTGTTTAATTTTATAATTATTATTATTATAGTAGAGCAATAATCAGGTCCTTTTTCTGCTCGGAGGTTAGCATTTTGTCTGTCTATAATAATAGATAATAGGTATAGTCATCGCAGCCCTGCTGGTTATAAAAATAATTGATCATTACTTATATGGAGCACATCGTTCCTATTTAATTGTAAAACCTGGAAACTCTGTATTAACTCTTAAAGAATTAAGAGGTTTTAAAATTAAATGATAAGAAACAATGCTGCTTCCTTCCAACAAAGGTTTTTGATGGCTGGAACACTGAATCATGAATTGGTTCACTAAAATATTCACTGTTTTCGAATTCTTCTTCCACTAAAATATTAAGTACAACCCTGATAATGTCAAGCGGCAATTGTAACTGTTTCTCTGGTATTGCCAGACCGCATAATGGATTGAAGTTTTATTAGGGAGTTCTTTAAACTAAACATGCTGTAAAAATTGCATGCCTCATTTGGGAAGTTTCGTATGAATTTTAATTCAGTTTCTCTGTTTCTACCAGTCGCCTGAAGTCAAACTGATCAATTCATCAGTTGATTATTAATTTACTGAGGGAATCTAATTAATTGTAGTAGTTTTTAGTCTATGTAATACCGATTGCATACATATCCGGCTAGAGAAGTACTTAAATATGCATATAAACTAATGAATAAAAATTATATAGGTTAGAGGCATATCAACATATGAATGAAATATATTTCTTCTAATTGATTGTAGTAGTTTTTAGTCTATGTAATACCAATTGCATACATATCCGGCTAGAGAAATACACAAATATGCATATAAACTAATGATTAAAAATGATATGGGTTAGAGGAATATCAACATATGAATGCAACATATTTCTTACCCGAACAAACCTTATATGAATTTTAATTCAGTTTCTCTGTTTCTACCAGTCTCCTGAAGTTAAACTGATCTATTCATCAGTTGATTATTAATTTACTGAGGGAATCTAATTAATTGTGGTAGTTTTTAGTCTATGTTACAACGATTGCATATCCGTCTACTGTTTATTTATATCTAATTAATAATAATAATAATAAAAATACAGCCTCGGGAAGATCGAGGTAAGGTGATTTCCAAGAGTTGGACTTTGAGCCCTTCAAATATCTTCATCATTTCCAGATTGACAGGGCCAGCGATCCGAAGGACTTAGATAAAAATAATGAAACAGTGAATATTTTAGTGATACAATTCATGATTCAGTGTTTCAGCCATCAGAAAACTTTTTTGGAAGGAAGCAGCATTTTTCTTATCATTTAATTTTAAAACCTCTTAATTCTTAAAGGGTTTATAAAGAGTTTCCAGGTTTTACAATTAAGTAGGTACGATGTGTGTCATATAATTAATGATCAATTATTTTTTCTATCACAAAAACTGGCAGAGCTGTGATGATTAGGTATACCTTACGGACCAATTTGTGGAATTTGTTTCAAATTATTCTAAAAACAAATCTGCTAAATAGGAATTCGATTCAGTATAAATCTATTTCTGCTCAGTTCACATTGTTCTCTAGTGATATTTAAGACTTCTATAATCATAATTGTCCTTCTCATCACCGTAAGTTGCCAGCATTTTAAAAACAAAAATAGTAATGGTAGAAAAATCAAACAATACTGTATGAACCCTCTTTTTAAGATTCTTGCCCCAAAAGGACGGCCACGCAAATGGCAACAATTCCGAATCTCAGACTGAGAAAAAATAAAAATAAATAAACAACATGGCAGGGTAAGCCCTGCCATCGGAAAATGAGGAAAGGAGAAAACAAGAAGCTTATCCAGCCCACATCCATTCCTACAAAGTATAGAAAAAGGGAACCCTTCGAAACACCTTCGTAGAACAACTAAATATCAAAGTTCAAACCCAGGAGGCTATGAAAAAAAAATAAAATCAAACTCCGTTAAATAAAATTCCAAAAATCAATCATTTATCATCGAAATACTTAATGTGATTTGCGAAGAATTATTATTAATATCCATTTTTTCTCTCCATCATTCGTGCAATCGCAATTTAAAAAGTTACTATGGAAGCACTAGTGTCTATGTAGGCACGCTTAAAATGTATGATAGGAGTGTTCAAGTTTAATTAGGACCAAACAAAGAATATGGCATTTGGTCTTGCCTGAGAAAGATATATTTATAATGATATGAAACTGTTAAACAATCACTATGTAGGTTCAGAATTAAAAATAAACAATCCTGCCCATAGTTAATTTTCTTTAACTTGCAGGTACTTAGAGAATTTTAATGGAAATTTAACAGGACTCGATTGGTTTTGTTCATTATAATTTAGTAAGGAAATGGACAGACGAAATGCTAACCTCCGAGCAGAAAAAGGACCTGGCTTATTTCTCTAATAGTTTAGAGAATTTAAAAATAATTAAAATAATTTACACTGTTTATCATGTAACAAGGAGATATATAAACGAAATGTTAACTTCCGATCTGAAGTAAGTACGCTCTATAACAATTATTATTAAATAAATTAATTTCGCAATGATAAATGGTTGATTATTATTATCATTTTATTGATTATTGATTATACATGATAAATGGTAGTGTTAGGGCGGCGTAAGGATAACAGGGATTGGACTCTTGAACCACCTTTCCCTATTGTACTAAAAAAAAAAACTCTGATAGGCTGCTGCTTAATCTGATCAAACAACTTTCTTTACAGAAAATTATCTGATATATTATCCATTTAAAAATTATATTTGAATTGTAAGATCAAATGAATAAATGGGATGTCAGATAATACCGAACGCTTATTTTTTTGAAACCTTATATTGATAAATAAAGACATAAATCATATTACTTAAAATTAAAACAAAAGAACAATTAATTAAATTAAAATACAATTGATACAATTATTGTTTCCTACAATGAATAATTGAATAATAAACGAAAATTAAACCCTTTTGACTTGGTACAATATAAAAAAAAATAAACAAGTAAATTAAATCAAAATAAGCATGGCTAGATACATGAATGAAAAAATATAATATTAGTTGAGTGAAATGAATAAAGCTAATAAACAAAATAATTCTAATATGAAACAAAATGAATGATATTTTTCAAATGAACTAATAGATGATTATTTAATCGCACAATTAAAATAAATACATGTTTAAATACCCTATAGATTAGATGTGCTGGAGCGAAGTCGACAAAGAAAACAAAGTCATGTTGATTTATTGTTGAAGATGGACAACAATGGTCGCACAAAAAAACGATAACACTAACTGCAGTAAGGTCGGTCCCGAAGGTACGCTGGCCAAGACGATAGTAGTGGTGATGTTAAAGAAGACCGCTCGGGCCGCTAACGAAGACTAGACTGCACTCACAAAACAACTGTGAAAAAACAGATGGACCGCTAGGGCCGCTATCGAAAACTAGACTGCCACTGCTGGACGATGTTCGCTTGACTCAGAACCGACAAAAGTATAAAACAGCTGTTTCACTCTTATACATTACGCAATTTGCAACAAATTATTTTCTAATGGAAATCAAAATAATAAAAAATACAGACTAATCGAAAAAACAACAAAATATCAACTATGAACATAAGTTTTTTATAATTACAACTGAGCGGCCGTAACAGGTAGAAAGTTAATTACCAGTCTTTCTTAATAATTTGGCCATAAAACAAAAAAATGTTCAAAACATATTCTTCCATAGTAGGGTTAAACTTATTCACGTCTTCACGTTTGAGTATTATCTGTAATAAATACAGGAGCTTGTTGCTAAGGAAAGGTCTTAAAATACTCAAAGAATGTGCTCTGCATTTTCTCCATTCCCTAAGTACAGACGGCGGGTGAGACATTTTACTAATTAAAACTTGTTGAGAAGGTATTAGGCAACAAAAGCTCGTGATGGAACCTGTTATTGTTCTCACCTCTTTCACTTCCAGGTTAAGCTAAGATTTTCTCTTTTCCTTTGACAAGTTGGGATTGTTTAATACCAAGTTTTGATTCCCAGTACTCTACGTCCTTCTTTCCAAATTACCAACTAATTTCCTCATTAAACTAGTTGATACATTTCTGAACTAGTACATCTGCTCTCTACTTTCTTTTTATTCCTTCGAGGACATGAGACCTAATCGCATTAGAATGCTAATTCCTGGCTGTCTGTCGTTTGATTTAGGTTTAGTTCTGTATATTGTCAACTTAAATTTCTTTATTGTCAACTAAATTTAATTTGTCTTGAATAATATTAGTAGAACTTATACTCGTATATATGAGGAAGTAAAGGGTCTTGTATTATATATCTTGACCCCAATATAAGCCCTGAAGAGGAACTGCAATGTGGGTCGAAATGTTTGCTTTAAAACAAACATTTCTCCTTACTAAAGAATTTTTTTCTGACCTTCATCCAGACCATTTTCATCCTTCTTTTTTCCTTCTAAACTAAGTGCACTATTTACTTATATTTTCATCATTCTTTTAACTTCAAAATAAAAATAAAAAATAAAAAAAATAATCAAATCACTGTATAATAAAACTGCTTTAATAGTCTTGTATAAAAGTTATAGAAAAGACTGCTAAGCATTTGATTACTTTCTTACCCCCATACCGCGAATCTATTAAGAAAGTTTTTACTTTGATTACTTTGTTTCCACTAAATTTATTTCAAATTTCTTTAATTTGAATTAAAGTTAGACCGGACCACTGTGTTTTCAGAACTAAAACAGTGTTTTCTCACGCAACAGTATAATAATCTTAAAATGATATTGGTTGACCTTGAACCATTTTCTCTTTCAGTTTATATATGTTTTGTTTACAAAAATATATATGGTATACTTTTAAGTAATGTGGACAGTGTTGTTGAGTATTTCCAACAAAAGTCATTATCACATTACATTATTGGCGCGACAGACTCATAAAGAAGTCCTTGGCCTGCTCACCAGCTCTTCCCCAATCGTCCCGATCGCCTGCTCGAGTGATGGAGACCTTGCTCAGCCTCAGATCTTCACAGACGGCATCCTTCCATCTAGCTTTGGGCCTTCCTCGAAGTCTTACTCCATCCGGATTTCCTGTATACAGCTTTTTAGCTGTCCTTTCTTCCTCCATACGTGGCACAGCCACTTAATGCGTTGAATCCTTATGAAGCTCGATATTGTTAGGTCTCCATATAACTCACTCAGCTCCTTGTTCCTTCTGATCCTGAGTTGGTCGTTTTCTCGCACTGGGCTGAATATTTGCCGTAGGACTCTCCTTTCGAATCTATTCAGCGTTTCCACGCTGGATTTATTCAGTGTGAGGGTTTCACCAGCGTATGTCGCTACTGGCCTAATGATGGTTCTATATATCATCAGCTTGGACTTTGGGCTAAGGAGCTTACTTCTCAGGCGCTTTGAGATCCCAAAACATGCTTTATTAGCTGATAATATCCTGGCTTTAACTTCTTCCTCCTCATCCAAATTCTCATTTATACGGCTTCCTAAATACTGGAAACCTGCCATGCGTTGGAAAGTGCATTTTCCAAAAGCGTAGCTATGAGGTGGTCGATTTTGTTTCATTCTTTATTACCATGACCTTGGTTTTCCTCTCATTCACATGTAACTCCATTTTTCCAGCTTCCACTTCCAACATCTCAAAAGTTTCTTTTAAGAGAGTTAGCGATCTTCCTACTAATACAAGGTCATCAGCATATGCAAGAATACCCAGACTACGGTAAAATATGGTTCCCTCCATCAGTAATCCTGCCCTTTTAATGACACTTTACATTACAATATTGAAGAGTTGAGGTGCCAGCGAGTCTCATTATGCCAACATTAATTATCATTGAACAAGATAATGCAAATATATTTGTGAAAAATATTAAGTCATTGATTCGTTTTTAATTGGAAAGGAATTAAATTTTGATATAAACTACATTATATCAAGAAGAGAGTTTAGGTTTTATTAACATACTAATATGTTACGAAATAGATGTATGGATGTGGGTTTGCATGATGTATTAGTACTGAACCACTAATGAGGTAAATCGGATATAATCCAACAGTTTGCGCAATACGGTTCGTCGTATGTTGGGAATTATTATTTCACTCATTTCCACATATAATATGTATTCAACCTTGATAAATATATTCCTCTTTTTTTCTTTTTGTAAATTATAATATCGATTGATAGTGTAACTTCATAAAGTTTTGTGTTTAATATATGAGAAATAGTTAATAATAATAGTAAATAAACAATCTTTAAGAAATATTTTTGAGGAAGGAGATTTGTAAAATTCGTCTTATCAGCAATATCATACTTTTTCAAATGAAGAATAGATCCTTAAAAAGCTACTAAATAGTCTAACTGATATTAAAAACCATTTAATTAAAATCCGCGTTTAATTTGTGATATAAAACAGCTGCTCTGGATTATATTTTATTGAAAATGCTGTTTCACACATTTAATCATGTATTATAGAAGCTAATTCTTTTTTTATTTATAGAAATTATAATTTACCCCATGTGCAGATATTTAAACAGATCATTTTACGAAATTCGATTATTAGAAATAAATAAAAAAAATTCAAAACACGTAAAACGATCATCGACTCGGTACCTTGCAGAGTCTGTTATGTTTCTAACCCAACGGTTGAGTATGAATGTCTGAAGGACCAGATCGTGCTCATCCTCCAGAATTTCTTTTCCCAACTAAAGGTTTTCACTTTGTGGAGAATGGGTAAGACTCAGTAGGGTGAGAATGCATTACAGGATCAATATATGTCTAAATAAAGAATTATTGGAATTACCTGATATATGGATGATGGGCCAACAAATTTGTATCCTAATGCCTTTAAGCACTGAGCTACTCCGCTCTTTGAGTGGGAACAACATGAGTACATATATATATATATATATATATATATATATATATATATATATATATATATATATATATATATATATATATATATATGATCTACGTTTGAATATGTATTATTAAAAATTGACGACAGATCCAGTCATTGAATGACCCAGATACCATACCACAGCCTGGCTACTATAAACTGGAAGGAAGGAGAAGATGGCCGATGACCATAAAAGAACTATAAAATGAAGAATAAAACTGTAGCGTGGCCATCCCCACCTAAGATAAGGGAACCTCTGGTCAACTAAAAGCCAGTTTTATTTTTTCCGAATAGCTCTGCTACTTTTATCTAACAGCAACTAAGTCAGGTGGAGACTTTATTATTTGCATGCCATAATTTATTTAATTGATATAAAATCATTTAAAATAGGTCGATGAGTATTTGTATTAATTAAATAACATCTGATATTTTATCATCTGGTATTTCAATTAATGGACTCTAAGGTATATAAGATGGCAAACATTGTTTTTTCTATTTAAGACATATACAAAGATGTTTTATTAACTTGTTTGTAAATAAGGTCCTAATTTTAAAAAAATATAAAGAGATACCACCCCTAAAGATGTCTATTCTAAATAATTTTATATTTGAGGCACCTTAATCATGATTAAACTATAGCTGAAATTCTGTCTTTCACTATTATGTACCACCTATTAGTATTATAAAATCAGTAAATCTGAACTGCCCTGTCCGATATTATTCTCTCTATGGGCGTAAAGCCATGTTTCTATATTTATTTAATCTCCTTCGTAAAATACTTTTAGCTAAATTTATACATTTCAAACTTGTTGGAGGTGATGATTGTTTGAATAACAGTAAGATGGTTTCGTAAGATTCTAGAAGCAAAAAAACTGTCATTCTGTTGTTTTGTTAAACTCGACCTCACAGAATCGGGACTCCTACGTCTAGCAGTGGCTAGCATAACTATCTACTGTTCCTAAGATCTCAAGTTCACAGCCTGGCAGGTGACCTTAGGATTTTTCAAAAAGGAGTAAACAAATCCTTAGTTATGCCGTCCTTCGGAAGGGACGTAAAATGGGGATCCCGAGCCTGCATGATGTCAGGCACTCGTCAAGGTCCCTTTAAGGTCCCTAACTAAACCTGGTTAGGCAATTCAGGTCTACCACTGTAACTTCGTCCGATTAGCCATTATAGGATACGGTGACGCTAAATGAATAAACAAACGTCTTACAGAGTTTCATATACTATTCCGATATCATTAGCCGCATATCTGATAGAACACCCATCATCAATTAGTTCGACACAATGCGCAACATCCTCTCAGCCCTAAGAAATGTTGCAAAGTTAAAAATGTAATAAAAATATCAAAGCATTAGGTTCAACAATTTATTACTTCATAATGAGAAGGAATAAACATATTAACTATCTATAATTATTTAAATATTCTAATTTTTAACAAAGGGCTAAGGTTATATTTTAAACACATATATTTATATGTTATATTTATATTATTTTATATTATATATTTTATATTATATATATTATATTTATATAATTTTATATGTTATGTTATATTTATTATATTATTTATATTAAATATATTTATTGATAAATATGATACGTTAAACCAAGCAAACAGGAAAAATATTATCATTCAGTGTATATTAGCGAATTTAAATAAAATTAATGCCTTATTACCTTTAGAAATAATGAATCTCTGAAAACAGTGTGTACTTGAGACAACGGATTTTATTCATTTATACGGAAAAGCTCAAGCGGTCTAATTCTATAGGGTTGGATTTACCCAAGGGTACTCAGACGATGTTCAGTGCTATCGAGGGAATGTTGATATTGAGCTCAATAGACTGGATTCGAGTAAATACATTCTATGCTATTTAAGCTGCTGTAATGCTTTTGTTTTCCATTTAAATGCTGTAACTTCATATGTATTGATGGATCTATTTTAAATGTGTATGTGGTTGCATGTTAATTGCTCATATACGTGATTTAGGAACTGTCCTCTAATCGAAAAATCCCAGTCGAGGCCAGTTGTAGAAATTTATAATTTATTTGAAGGAATTGAAGACATTTATTCAATAACTGTTTATGCATGCTAAAGTATTGTAGAAAACATCATTTGCAAAAAAGGTCTGCATCGGAGATAATATGTAGAAAATTTCAAAAAGTGTTCCCATATAGGTAAATTGATGAACATGTTAATAGAAATAAATTTTGCCAATACATTTTCGGAAGGAAGTCCTAGAGAGCTTCATTGTAAACATAAGGCCTAGAAAAAAAAATTTGTAATAATTTTAAAGTTTCGGGAGAATCGTTAGGGTACAGTTAAGAAGCAGTACACGATTTATAAGAAATAATTATATTTGTTGTGGTCTGAATAAACATTGATATACAAAATTGGTTTTGCGGTGTGTATTAACTGTTTAGAGTTATTAACTATGGAATCGCGTTATAACTTAGGGACTACTGTAGAACTATTCACTACTATCTTTGCATAGTCTACTCTAGTATTATCATCTCCTCTCTAGCTATTTTTTACCTTCCAACTGAAATATGGGAAGTTTGAATGGTTTTATATCCAACTCATGTATATGTTTTATTATATATTTATTATATTATTTGTATTTTCAGGATGTAAATTGAGAATTTTTAAAATACTATAACAAGTATAAATAAAAAAAGATAACTATTAGTGATGGATCCATCGGAAATAGATCCTTGGATGGTAGGGAAATCTCCCTTACTGGCTATTAGTCGCATATGGATTATCTGATTGCTGCTGATGGCATTGTGTTCGGGAGGGTAGAGGATCCAATGCTCATAGCAGCTTTCTCTTGCATAAATTCATGGCGTTATCGTCACATCGGCCGCTATCTCTGGCGCCGAAAAACAAAAGAAGAAAAATAATAGGAAAGCAGATAGTAAAAAATAAATGACTCAGGGAGTAAGTTTAAAAACTTCTGAGAGTAAGATAACCGTAAATCTTTTCGTTGAATTGACTGTGACAGCTAAAAAGATAAATATTACCCTCTGAAAATTTAGTTTTTATCCCGAACGTAAAAAAGTCATATCGAATTATATAAATAAGTTCATTGTCAATCTCTGCCCATACAGGCTTTGCTATATCTACAGCCCCAGTGAATAAGTGAATTTTTTTTCCAGATAATGTTATTGTATTGAGGGAAACGGACTCCTGTGATTCTCTTAGTTTTTGGCTTGAGACGGAGTTGTAATATAAGGAACAATTGTAGCCGCCAGTATTTTTCTAATACCATCCTTTCTATTTCCATTATTTCATCTTTGCTTAAGACTAAGATAAAGAAAAAATAAAGTAGGCAAAATGCCGTTGATTTGCACAACATTGGCTAGTCGGTTTCGGGTAGTAAGCAAATTCAACCTCAGATTTGATTGAGTCTGGGATTCTGTCTTTTCTTTTTGTGGATTCGCTACATTAACGGCTGCAATATAGTACCTATTCTATATGGATTCGCTAACCACCAAGATTGTTTGAAGCCAAATGAGGATCGTCTATGAGTATTTTGGGAAACAGTCTGAACATTTCGTCCAGAAGGTTATAACCTCTGATAAGTTTAAGACATCAAGCAAACCGAATCATATAACTTGGAATTCAGAGAGACTGAAGAAAAATTGCCAATTCTTCATAGGAACATCTCTATTTCCCTAAAGGTTGACACGCCTTAAATTCATTCGATAAATTATTATTTTTCATCCCATTATTTTTAAATCCATCCTATTGCTTCCTAGGCGGAGGTAATGAGACAGTATTTAAACGAGATAATTTCTATAATACAGTTTACGATAAATTAAAAGGAAATAATATAAATTATAGTCCTACTGATGTATCGAAAGTATGTATTCGTGTTAGCTATAAAATTACTCTCGGTATGTCAATCAAACTAAAGAGAAAAAAAAAGAAACTATTTTTAACAAATCATCAGTGGTTTCACAACTTTTGCACATGCTATTTAAAAAACGGCTACCTCTCTGAGTTTTCACCTATTAATGTTTATTACAATGAACTATTGATATACCACAGAATACAAACATATATTATTTTTTTAAATATTTTATATAAATATATAAATTATAATATATTATTTTTCTTTAAAAAATGAAAACATGAACATAAAATTAAATACTCTTTTAGGGTTCCACGGCCACTATTATTGCAAAAGACTTTATTGGTTTCTCCTGGTTTCTCATTTCAATCAATTCTCATTTCATCTCTGAAGAAGTCAGCAGCATGGCTGGCGAAACGTTGGCGGAAAAATTTATCAACACGGTCTTAACCAGAAAAAACCAGTGAAGTCTTTTGTAACAAAATTAAATGTTTAATCAGATTCACAATTTGTGTTAGCGGTGGAAATCGTGAATATTGATAGTGGATATTGAATGAACAGATTTGTTCGTAAAACTTTGGAACAAACTAATCCTATAGAAGCAGAATCATCCCAAATAATTATGGAAATCGAAAAACTTCGATATTCCTATATACATGAGAGTATCTACCGTGAAAATCGATAATTTGAATTAGTCGTTTTGTGAGTTAAATCAGTATTGCTGTTCGTTAGGATTCCGAAATAAATCAAGGGCCTTAAATAAAGAGATGGAAGAAAACTAAAATAAAGCGGTACATACAAGGGTTTCTCAGTGAGCTCATCGTTAAAGCAGAAATAAATACTCAGAGTAGGTAATTTTATAGCCAATCACTTTGATCAACATCAATCAGCATGACTGAAATTCAAGTGAGAATTACATAAAATTATTTGCTGCAAAATGGACAAATGAACTAATCAGCAACATGAATGATAGGCAACTAATATGGTCGCTTTGTCTATCAGCTCTGGAAATTCGCAACGAATACAAATTTGTTAATTATAAATTATTTAAAATATAGAATTTTTGGTGTGTGGAATTTAAATTCAAACCTATATCTCATCTTTACTATTGTACAAGACATAACGGATTCTTATGAGACATAAACTTAATTCTACGCCTAAAAGCCGCCCTTAACCCCTTATGAATGTCAGGCCATCGCAGTGCTCCATCCCTCACCTCCCTGCCGCTCAGCTACCATTTTTTGGCAACCTGAGAACTCTAACGCTTTATTATCGAATGCATTCACAATTTGTACATATTTTAAGCACATTTTTTTCCTTTCAATATGTTCAATAGAACTATTTTTTATTTATTTTTTACATATTTTACGTAACTAGTTCATTCCAGCAGAATCCAATGTTTACCTGAAACTAATCACAAGATTTCCATTTAAAATAGGTGGGAAGTGCGGGTTAAAATAAGAAGGATTAGGTTATGACAAAAAGTATATTTTATTTGGACATGACACAAAAAATGTGCAATTATTATGTTTTATATATAGTAAAAAAAAAAACGTTCAGAAGCTATAAAAACAGTATTTTGTTCTTTTGTTTTTGTTGTTTGATTATATTTTTTTAGAATAGTAAACATCTCTCCTGTAATGCGATTATATGCATATACCGATTTAAAACAAAAAAAGGATATTGATAATTTACCAGTAGAGTTTAAAAATATTAAAACAACATGAATAAACAAAAGTACTTTTGTTTTGAAAAAATAACCTTAGCCAGCCGTATGCAGGTAAAGAATGAGAAGTGTTTTTCACCCTTTTATTTTATTGAATTGTAATTATTTTAATTTCAAATTGCAATAATATAATAATAATAATAATAATAAAAGTATTTATTTAAGAAATCATACAAATGCCATTTGGCACATATTGTATTTTTGGTGTTCTTCGGAAAACCTCCCCTAAGGGATTCTCTTGAAAGCGTGTATGGAGTAATCTCCCATTGAAGGCACTCCTAGCGTGGTTCATCTTCTTGTAGTAGATCCCTGCTCCAGAGACGTTTCAGTCTCCTTTTCGGATTATGTGGTAATGTGTCTGTCAGTAATGTTTGTACCAGTAAGTTTGGATGTCCAGCAAGTGAGTCATGAAATTTTTTGTAGTTGTTCTTGATTGTGTCAGCCACTACCAGTGGTATGTTGAGATCTTTGTGTAATGTAATG
The DNA here is from genome assembly GCA_037127475.1 of Arma custos. NCBI lineage: Eukaryota > Metazoa > Arthropoda > Insecta > Hemiptera > Pentatomidae > Arma > Arma custos. The sequence goes on along the minus strand of CM073764.1, from coordinate 27,563,468 downwards.
TTTTATTAGTGATGTAAAAGGGACTATGTGTAATATAACGAAGGAATTTCGATTGAAAAATTTTAATGGTCTGTATGTGGGATTTTTTCCATGACCCCCACACTTGCGAGGCGTAGGTCCATATTGGTTTGATTAGCATGTTGTATATAATAATTTTGTTTGTTAGTGATAGTTTATTTTTGTGGTGAAGTAGTCGTCTTAGAAGTGAGAGTCGGTGATTCAATTTTTTCTTCAAATTAATTACGTATGATTTCCAAGTCAGTCTTCTGTCCATGGTAAGGCCCAAGCATTTTTTCTGTGTTTGTCTGGGCAATGGTGTATTGTAAAGTGTTAGCGAGGGGCAGTCTGAATGTCTAAGTGTAAATGTTACTTGGTTCGATTTTGGTATGTTAATTTTTATACGCCACTTATGGAGCCAATTTTCTAATGAATTTAAGTGTGTCTGTAGGTTCTGAGAAGCAATATTGGGGTCAGCACTGGTCGAAAGTATGACAGTATCGTTCGCATATGTAGCAAGTAGCGTTTCTGGTGTCTGAGGGATGTCGTAGGTGTATATAGAGTACAGAACTGGACCTAGAATACTGCCAATAGTCGGAATGTTTACCATCCTGATTAACAATAAAGAACCTGTCTTCTAGATATCATTTTATCATCAGATAATATGCCTGCGATAGGACTAATTTTAGTTTGTACAGGAGACCATCGTGCCAAACTTTATCGAAAGCTTGTGAAACGTCCAAGAACGCTGCCTTCCTATATTCCTTCTTTTATAGTGCTACGGCAATGCTATCAACCACTCTATGACATTGTTTTGTTGTAGAATGTGCAGGCCTGAACCCGAATTAGTAGTTAGAAATTAAATTATTTATTTCTAATAATGGATAAAGCCGCTTTAACAATAGTTTTTCAAATATTTTGGAAAATAATAGTAAAAGACTAATAGGTCTGAAGGACGTAACTAGGTTTAATGATTTGTTTGGCTTGGGGATCATTTTTACTACTGAAAATTTCCATACTAAAGGAAAATAAGTAAGTCGAAGAATAGAATTATAGATAGCTGTCAGAAAAATTAAGCCTTTCCTAGAAAGAAGTCGTACAATTTTAGGTGTAATAAGATCATAACCAGGTGATTTTCTGAGCGGTAATTTTTTATACAAAATTTAACATCTGAAGGATTGATTGGTGGGGGTGGTAAAGACAGAGGAAGTGGCGAAGTCAGAATTTGTTGGACGTCACAGTTGTGCTGTCGGTCAAATAGGTCGTCGTGTGATTGAAATACGTCTGTGAGATGAGAGGCAAATAGGTCTGCTTTTTCTTTATCACTTCTGGCCCATGAGTTGTCAGATTTACGGAGGGGCGTCTTTGTATTATGGTAATGCAGAATCTTTCTAGTTTGTTCCTATAGAGTATTATTACTTGTCTGTAAGTTAGTCAGATGAGTGTTGTAGTTGTCATTTTTGTATTGCTGTACTCGTTTTCTTAATTTATTAGACAGTTGGTTTAGTAGTTGTTTGTCACTAGGATACCGAGATCTTTTCCATTGGTTCAGTGCACGTCGCTTTTCAATAATAAGGGACCTTATGCCGGGTGGTAAGTATTGTTTATGTCTGAATGTCTCATGCCTGTGAGATGATTGCCAAGCGGCAGTTTGTACAGTCTTTGTAAGCGTCTCAACAGCGTTGTCAATGTCATCTGCAGTCTTCAAGCTTGTATTAAGGTTAATTTTGTCATTTATTATACGATGAAATTCACAAATCACTATGGGTACTGTAGTTAACGTCGGTATATGATTTGAAGTGAGTACTTGTCTTGAGAGAGATAGAACGATTGGGGAATGGTCAGATGAAAGATCGTTATCATCACTTATGTGGTGATGTAGAGTGCTTAGATTATAAGTGATAAAGAAGTCAAGTAGTTCTGGTTGTCGGTTTGTGTCTGTTGGCCAGCCAGTATGTCGGTTCAGATGGTAGAAGGCAGTCATAATGAAGGTCCAAACAGGTATTAAAAAGAGCATTTACTCTGGAATTTTGTGTCCTGTTGCCAAATCGGGGATGTTTGGCGTTGAAATCACCTCCGCATAAAAATTTGGGTCCTAAAGTGGAGAATATGTTGGTAAACATCTCCTTGGAAACTCGTAGCCTATGGGGCAATATGCGCTAGCTATGGAAATAATGCAGTGATTAATTTCAACTGAAATCGCAGTTAATTGAATTTCGGGTAAGGCCGTCATTTGTAAAGGTTGGTGATACAATGTACGTTTCACGATTACCGCAGAGCCACCACGGGCAGCACCGCTTGGATGGTCAGTACGGTATACGACATATCCCTGTAAGTAAAATTTTATATTCTGAGAAAAATGGGTTTCGGTAAGTAGTGCTATGTCTATGTCATTTTCACGTAACTATATGTCAAGTTCGTACCTTCGATGTAGAGCTCCATTTGAATTCGATTTAAAATTATTTAAAAATGAATTGAGGTATATTGATATGTCTGGAGTACTAGATTGTGGATGTGGTATTGGTTATTTAGGAACTGCGTTAGAATGTGGAGGGTAATGATACTGTGGGTAACGTGGTATTGAAGGATGAGATGTTATACTCATAACTTGAGGAGTTGCATTTTGATGAGTTTTATATTGGGGCGTTTTGTACTGAGGTGTTGTGTATTGGGGCATTGTGTGTTGAGGTGTTGTGTACTGAAATGTTGTGTGTTGTGGTATTGTGTATTGAGATGTTGTGTGTTGTGGTGTTTTGTACTCAAATATTGTGTTAGTAAATGAAGCCTGTGGTTGTTGCGGGATAGTAGTTGGGTTAGTAAGTCGGTCACGGTCCGTCTCTAGAGGCAGGGGATCTGTTAAATCACGACGTGAAGTTACCTGTCTTCGGACTTACAGTTTTTTTCTTTGATGTTCGAGATGAACTGTGCATCCTTTATAATTCGCTGGATGATCTTCGCCGCACAGCGCACAGGTGGCGGCTCTTCACACGGTTTCTGGCATCTGTCACTTGGATGATCTTGGACACACTTCACGCATCTTGGTTCTTGTCGGCAGAATGCTCTGGTATGTCCATATTCCTGGCACCTCATACATTGAACAATGTCCCTTCTTTTATGAGGTTCCTCAATTTTTACTTTAGTGTAAGCTAAATGGCTTATATTGAAGACTTCAGCATTGTTTGGAGCTGTCTCAATATCCACGAAGAAGAGTGGGAGGGGTTCTTTCGACCTAGGGTGTATTACATTATTGATAAGGCGAACAGTGAATCCTTTTCCCTCAAGATCATATTTAATCATATCATGAGGTGTGGAGTAGTGAAGATTTCTGATGACGAACCGGAAGGCTTTTTCTTCTTTAGTTTGAAATCTGTGAAAAGAAAAGTTTTTCGATTCTAAATATTTTATGCAGGCTCTATATGCATCACTGGTTTTAGTTTTTAATGTGATCACTTCTTTATTGGAAAAACTATCAAAATTATTGTCCCCTAAAAGAGCTAATAAGTCTGTGCATAAGTTTTGAAAGTTTGTGATTCCTTTTATTTTTATTGGCGGTGGTAAATGGTGGTGCGACGCGTTCTTGTTCCATTTCGACAGATAGTGGAGCAAACATGTTACTAACAGGATCATTAGGAACATTGCTTAGTGAAGGAATATTCATAGGATTATGAGTAGTGGGTTGAGTCACTGGTTGTGTAGATTGAGAAACTAGATAGTCACCTGTTATTTCAATATTTTTTGAATTAATATTATTATTAACTGTGCCTATGGAGTAAGCTTGCTAGACCCCATAGCCGGTCCCAAGCCCGAATAAAACAGGAGGGTTGGGCGTAGGGCAAAAACCCTACCCTATAAAACACAACAGTGGAGAAACCACTGACAGCTTTGTTCATGGAAAAAGTGCAGGTAAATACATTCCCCAGAGGGACCCGATCGGATGCGGGGGGGTCCCAACCAGCGCTTACTGTAAGCAAACTGAGAGAGGAAAAGAGAAGGAGAAGGAGAGAGAGGAAAAGGCGAATATTGCGAGTAGGAACATGGAATGTCCGAAGTCTTTTGCAAGCGGGAACCAGCTAAGATCTGGAGACCCAATTAGAAAAGTATGGGGTGGATGTAGCAGCACTACAGGAAATTCGTTGGAAGGACAGTGACCTAGTCTCATTGAATAAATATATAATTATAAATAGTGGGAACAAGACCAACCAATACGGAACTGGATTTATAATAAAAAAATCTCTGAAGCAGGTTTATCAAAAAACTACTCATTGATTAGTGAAAGAGTTTATAGCGTCAGGCTTAAAGGAAGATTTGCCAACAATTCCTTAATCAGCGTGCATGCTCCTACAGAAGAGAAGGATGAATCTGAAAAAGAAGAATTCTACAGTGAACTGGAAAGGGTGTATAGCTCAGTGCCCAAATCTGATGTAAAAATAGTAATAGGAGACCTGAATGCCAAAATAGGAAAGGAAGAAGAGTTCAGGCCCACGATAGGGGAACACAGTCTTCACAATATTACAAATAATAACGGTGAAAGGCTTATAAATTTTGCAACATCCAACGGTATGAAAATAATGAGCACAATGTTTGAACATAAGGAGATACATAAAGAGACGTGGATCTCCCCAGATGGTCTTACAAAGAATCAAATAGATCATGTGCTCATTGACGCGAGGCATTCATCCGCTGTTCTAGACTGCAGAAGCTACCGAGGTGCAAGCTGTAAAAGTGACCATTACTTGGTCTTAAGCAAAATAAAACAGAGAATAAATTACGGATTAAAAAAGACTAGTGAAAGACAGGCGGACCCGGTGGATATAGAAAAGTTGGTCACGGGAGAGCGAGCAAGAGAAGAAATGAGAAAGGAATATCAAGAACAATTTTCGAAGAACAAACTATCTGGAAATTGTTCAGTAGACGAAAAATGGAAATCCTTAAAAGAAGCAATGAATAATGTCGTCCATAAATTAGTGGGACCAAAGAAGAAGGCACCGAGAAATGAATGGTACGATAACGAATGTGAAGAAGCTATAAACCTAAGAAACCAAGCAAGATTAAAAACTCTCCAGAGAAGTACAAGGAACTCAGTTGAGGAATACAAAAGGCTCCGAAGGATGGCCAAGTCCCTATGTAGGAAAAAAAAGAGAGAAATGGAGAAAAGAAAAATAGAAAAACTAGAAGAAAACCACAAAAGAGTGGAGAGTAGGAAGTATTACAAAGGGCTAAAGGAAATCAAAACGGGGTATAACCAAAGAACTGAGTTTATAAAGGATGAAAATGGATGTCTTGTGGGGGACATTGACCTGAAACTACAAAGATGGGCTAGTTTCTTCGCTAAAGAGCTTAATGTGACAGAGAGAAATGTCATGGAATATCAAGAGAGGATGGAGTGCGAAGAAGACGAGGTAGACGAAGAGGTGCCTCCCGATAGGGAAGAAATTAAGGAGATAATCATGAATCTCAAAAATAACAAATCCCCAAGTCCAGACAACATAAATTCAGAACTAATAAAGTCCTATGGGAAGAAATTTACCAGATAATATGGGAGTGCTGGATGGAAGAGAAGATGCCCCGTGAGTGGTCAGAATCAGTTATCTGTCCAATATACAAGAAAGGCTATAAGCAAGATTGTAGCAGCTATCGCCCAATATCATTGCTTAGTACTGGGTATAAAGTTCTATCCATAGCCTTGTGCAGAAGAGTGAATGAGTGGGCGGAAAGAATCCTGGGAGAGTACCAATGTGGTTTTAGGCCAGGGAGGTCAACAGTGGACCACAAGTTCTCCGTACGACAAATGCTAGAGAAGTCCTATGAATTCAACGTGGATCTCCATCACTTATTCATTGATTTTCGTCAGGCATATGATAGTGTGGAGAGGAATGAAATGTACAAAGGACTGAAGAATCTGGGACTGCCGTCAAAATTAATTAGGCTCGTAAGAATGACTCTGAAAGATACTAGGAGTAGAGATCCAGAGAAAGTTTTCAGGAGAATTCAAGGTAAATAAGGGACTAAGACAAGGAGATCCTCTCTCGCCTGTGATATTCAACCTGATTCTGGAAGTAGCAATCAGATTTATAAAGACGAGCCCACAAATTTACAATAGATGGCACAATTTACAATAGATTAACGCAGCATCTAGCATATGCCGACGATGTGCTTATATCGGCCAGAACAATGTCAGCTTTATCGGGGGCATTGCAAGAATTTGAGGGGGCAGCAAGGAGACTTGGCCTCGTTGTAAACAATGCCAAAACAAAATACATGATAACAACGAGAAGCGGGACATATAGGAATGGACGAGTAATGATCGGTGACCGGGAATTCCCTGGATGCGAGTCCTTCAGATACCTGGGAGGGATGTTGTCAAGAAACAACGACATGACGATGGAAGTCAAGGCAAGAATTACAGCGGGCAACAAATGTTTTTATGCTCTACGGGAGGTCTTGAAATTTAGGAATCTATCCCGGAAAACTAAAATATTAATTTACAAGACAGTCATACGCCCCGTTGTGACATATTGCAGCGAGACATGGGTCCTAACAAAAGCAGCCAAAGATTCCCTCAGAATTTGGGAAAGAAGAATATTAAGAACTATATATGGCCCTATTAAGGATGGCGAGCAATTCAGAATGAGAAGCAATGCAGAACTGATGGAATTGCTAGCGGAGCCAGACTTAGTCACGGTCATTAGAAAGAGAAGGCTTGGCTGGTTGGGTCATGTTGAACGCATGGATCCGAAGAGACTTCCTCGAAAAATGGTGTGCGATAATCCGGGAGGAAGGAGAAAACGCGGGAGACCCCGATTGAGATGGATGGAAGATGTGGAAGAGGATCTGCGCAAGATGGGAGTGCGGAGATGGAGGAGATTTGCTTCGGATAGAGCGGAGTGGAGCAAGCTGTTGGAGGAGGCCCAGGTCCTGCAAGGACTGTAGCGCCAGTCTGTGAGTGAGTGAATATCATTATTTAAATTACCACTTGTTTTGGGTAGGTTAGGTTTTTTTAATAATGTTTTAACTTTAGAATCTTTGATATTCCTTCTTTTTTGTCAATTTGACCTTCATTTAAAGAAATACTGGAGTTACTCCTTACCTTTCTTTTCAAAAGAGTAGAAATAACTGCTTCATCGTCTTTCCTACTTTTTCCGGCAATTTTATTGTCTTTCATCAGAGAAGTGTCCTTTTTCATTAAATTATACTATAATTCACTATAGCACACATCAAAAATACATGAATTCAATTAATTCAAAAACTTAAAGATAACTTAAGCAAGTTCACAGTTCGAGGCCTAACTGCAATAATATAATTGGAAAAATACAATATAAATTTATTGATTTGAATTTTTGTTTTATAATCCCAATTTAAATGGGAATTAAACATTAAAATATAAGTCAAAATGAGAAAGCACGAAATGGGACTACATCCGTATTCTTTATTAGATTATTAAGATTTTAATAAGGTAGTTAATTCTGTATTATTTCTAATTCTTGTTATTTATAGAGATTCTCCATTAAACTGCTTAAGCCTTTTTTTTTACAGTATTGTATTTTTATTGCAGTACAATTAGTTCTCGTAAAAGAATCCTTACTTCTTTCGACGAAATAATATTCGACAACGATAGTGTTTTTATGCCGCCAATCCTAATATTTTATGCCATGAGGAAAAACGACATGGAGAGGGTGAAAAAAGGGAATAAAACAACAGCCCTTTAACACATTTTTCGAAAGAGAATTGTGTTCTGAATAAAGCAAAACAACAAAGGGCTTGAATTGAACTCCCTTCCAATCACCCCCAGCGATTTCGACAAATAATTACCATCATATGGTTTCCTACAATCTATCCAATGACTCTTGACAATTGCCATTCTGAGTTTAGAAGGTGAAACCATAGTGAATTTTTGCACCACCAAACTATGACATGTATGTTCGTTAATCACTATAAAGTTATAATTGGACAGTTACTCGTTAAAGTATGTTACAATGGTGATTTCCATGTTATATTACGCGCCCAGGTTTTGCCCTAAATTGCAAGGTAACCAAATCAAAACAAAATAGAACAATACTCATAAAATCATTTAATAGAGATATAATAGTCACAAGAATAATCATATTGGATAATGTTAAACGGTAAAATTACTTAACGAGTTTCCTAAATTTCTGAGTTCAACGTTACTCAATTAATTATCATCCGCGCAAGAGTTCGCATAACTAAAACTTTACAGATAAATCAAAGTTACTATTTGCGGCTTATAATGTTTGTCCGAAAGAGCTATACGCTTATTTTAACAGTAAAGCTTTAAAATAGCTCCATATGTTTGAAAGATTTATTTATTTTTAATTAAAAAAATTATGTTGAAAATTTTTTGACAGTTCTAACAACCAATAAAATTTTGTCATTTTGTGTCATATGAAACAATTTCACCCAATCATGTCAACATTACACTGATGATGCGATTCTGCATTCTGTGCAATTATCAATCACTATGACAACACGTATTGAGCTTGCCAACTTCATTCCAAATAAATTTGAAAATGTCATGATTTGGCAATGCGAATCAAAGAAATATGAACTAATCAAAGAAAAAATTCAAAAGCGCGTTGTTATAATTTTTTTGTAAAAACATTTTCCGCCGAATATCCCTCGGACATTGACAAATGCCTCATAATTTTATGACAAATTTCTCAAGCTCGTTGCTTGGTAACAGTTTTCGATTGTCATAAAATTATCTCGTCCGTTATCAATGTCCTAGGGATATTACTAATGAAAATATAATGAGTAATTCCTATATTTTATTAATTGTGACAACTTTCTTCTGATTTCCAACGTTTAGAATAGAAGCTTGCAGTAGATATTTCAGCTAAAAACATTAATATATCCAATTTATGCTGAGCTGTTAACTTTAATTTATCAATAAATAAACTTTAATATTATTATACACTTGTTGTTAACAATTTAAAACTATGTATTGGTTGAATTGGATCCAATCCATAAAATTTATCCATTTTTGTCTCAATATAATAAGCAAAATAATATCACGTTTCATTGAAATAAAAAATAAAATTTTAAACAAAAATATAGGAACATATACATCGATTAAATCCAATTGAGGATTATGTTTTGTCTGTTTAAATATTTACCTACATTTCATCCTCATTTTTTCTTACGCTTTAGTTAATATTACAGTTTGTATGCGGTTTCAACCACTAACTGTCCATATTAATTTATATTATTATTAATTAATTATTGTTATATTGATACATTTATTTTTTAATTTTATTTAGTCTGTAAGTATCTCAACATATTATGGTCGAATGAGAATATCATAATTTGAATTTATTAACTACATCTTCACAGTCATTATATTCACAAAAAATAAAACATACTTGTGTCAAATATGATCAGAAAAATAAAACCAAAATAGAGGAAAATACCAGACTTAATGAATAATGATTGTGAAAAAAAGTCTGATTGTTACTAAGCCGTTTCTCCAAAACTATTGATTATATTGTTGTTATTTATTATTGTTATTATTAACATTATATTTTGAGAATGAGTAGCCTTGCCGAAGGGCTTGGAAATTTATATCGCTTTTGGCATTTACCACAGCGTCGTATACCGAGCTCTTGCCTGATTCCGATATGTGATATATAATACCCGCTATAGTCTCGAAACGTCGCCAAAAGGAAGTTAAATAAATTGACTGAATCTCGAGAACCATATGTTATAAATAATTATAATGTATAATTTTTTCATAACAGTCAAGAAAAGTAAATACCGAAATGTGTGTGTGTGTATATATGCAATAATGGGTGCATAAAAAAAAATGACCGTTTTTTAACCAAATATTTATATTATTATTTCTTGTTAGGCGACTAACAGTATCTTTCGACACACCACACTCAACTTCGGGAGTACTTGTAGACGGATTTGACTCAACAGCTTCCATCAGAACCTCATCAATATCCTGTGTCATGATCGCCAATGTCGACCTTCTTCAGGATATTGATGTATCAATGTCCTGTATAATGGTCGCTTTCTTCCTTTCCAACGTTGTATCTCCACTGCTAAATTTTTCAAACCAACGCCACGCAATGCGCTGGTCAAGGACACCTTCCCCTGAGTTGCTGAAGCGGCTGTGAAATTTTTTTCCAGTAATGTCTTAAAATTACGAGAATTTCGTAGAATACTATCATGTTTCTTCTTTGAAATAAATAACTAAACTGAGACTTTATTTGAGGAAGTCCAGTTTTAGTAAACAAGCTTATAGAATGTTCTAAAGGGATCATTAAGTGATGGTAAATAATAAATAGCATTAAAATACAGACTTTTGAACTATGGAATTTGATAAAACGGTCATTTTTTTATACACCCTATTATATATGATTTTTCTAGATTTCTCGAATCATACTGCAAACCCTAATATGTCCATATAACTATATACTTATGTACTAATACAATGTTATCAACTACTTACTTATATCACTAATATATACTTTTAGTAAAGATTTCTTTATTTCCCAATTTTTTTATGAAACAGGTTATAAATAACTAAAAAAATACTGTAAAAGACGAGGGTGGTATTGTTTATTGAAATGAGAGCCGGGCTAATGATCACTGTTGAGATTGATATTTTTAATTAAAAACAGGATTCTCTCTTCTGCCCACAGCATTCGCTTCAAAAAGGCTGACCCAACCCATCTTTTAAAAGGACTTTTCATAACAATGGTTCAAAAAATTCCAGTAACATAGGAACAATATTCGTTGTTTCTGAGAATAGAAAATGTTTCGAAGTTGACTGTCCTATCAATATATTTTGAAGAAAAGCATAAAAGGAACAAATTTGCGATTTCATACGGCAAAACTAAACTAATTGTTATGGGTAGAAAAATAGAATATTTTTCCACTAGTTCTATATAAGGCCTTTTGTTTCAAAATCGGGCTCATCAATTTTTTTCCCAAAAATGTGTTTATTTTATTTTTTATAAATTTTTAATGTTATAAATGGTGTATTAGATGTGTTTGTTTTAAAACCGTCAAAATCCTTCAAAAATCATTACCAAAAGATTCCATTTCCTATCAAAAGCGTATGTATCCATTACATAAAAAAAAAATTGTTGTTATATGAAAAATCAAAACTATATATATATATATATATATATATATATATATATATATATATATATATATATATATATGGTTTAATTATATTGATTAAAGTGATTTGTTTTTAAAAAATGTCTATTTTAATTATTTAGCTAACCATGTATCGATATTTTCTGATCAAAGTCAGGAATATCCTACATATTTTTTAAATATTTTTATTTTGAAGAGAAAAGATTTGTCTCGGCCGGGATTCGAACCCGAGTCGTCTGTCTCTCCGTGACAGTACTCTACTAATTGGTCTACCGGAGTCGTCTCTCAGTCGAGACAAAATAAAAATATTAAAAAATTAAAACAATACATAAATACATTTATCTGTTAAATTTAAGATGTCCAAATATATTATTTAACTTTAAATAGAAGATGAGCAAGTCTCATGCAGACCTTAAGGCTACATTTTCACATTGGTGATTAATTTTTTTATTTATATGTTTTTCATACGAATGAACTCTACGAAAATATGAACCATTTTCTGCAAATTCTGAGAAATTGTGGAGGAATCAAGCAACAGAGGCAAGATGGCATCAGTATCATTACCCGTTCTGAGGGCATTTTTGATACAGTTCAGGAGATAGGACACACTAAAGTAGGAGATCAGCTAGCCTTTTGAGTGATGATAAATCTATCTAGCCAGACCCTTTATACTGGTAGATTCAATGCACGAAAATTTTCACAAAATATTTGTATTTTTATAAAGTAGCAATGGGAATATTACAAACAATCATAGCTCAGGGAGAAGTATTCAAACAGAAAAAAAAATTATTCCCACCTGCTCTTTTAGGATTAGGAAGGCGTATAACAATCGATAAGCATCATATTGCCAGGAATTTTTTATTCCTCCAAAGTATAGTTGATAATAAGGTAACAGGAACTGCAAGTGTAGATATAGCTGGATTCTTGAATTTAGCAAGTGGTATCCAGGAGGAGCGGTCGTAAAAATGACTTAAAACTTCTCCCTGACTGATTCAGGAATATGTACAACCAACATTGGAAAACTAGAGGTAGGAATAAAAGTGGACTTTAACTACATCTTTCAGGGGACTCAGCAGTTTGAAGAAGACGTGTTTTGATGTAACAATCTGTAATTTTAATTTCATCTCCATGGGCCTAAGTGTGCAAAATAACGTTCGTACAATAATAATTCGTTTTACTTAAGTACAGTTTTCAAAATGAGCCTGGTTTTCTAAAAATAAAATGAAGTGATTTGGTACCATTTTACTTATCACTAGCTGATCTTACCTAAACAAATCGTCACTATATGTCGGTTCATATTCCTTAAAAAAAAATAAATTAACTCACTTTAATAAAATAATTATTCATTTTCTCATTTAAGCTATCCTTATATGAAAGCTATCCAAGGTTTTCCTGATGATTATAGGAAGAAATATTCATAAAAGTGGTTATATAATTTCAATCCATTTTCTTATGCAGAGTTTATCCGACGAACCGTAAACCGAGAAGGAGTTTCCACACCTCATTGGCAACAAAAACTTCACTTGGGCTATCGTCCAATTCCTAACTTGGTGGGAGTATATTGATATAAAGTGATTTTTTAATGTTTTAATAGTTTTTGCTAATTATGAAGCTAAAACTAAAATTATAATTAAATTTGACTCTTTCTAGTTGCAGATTACACTCTGGAAAAATATACTTAAAAAAAGAGCTAAACAAAGTTTTAAATAAACCAAGGATTATTAAAAGGTCTTTGTTGTTCTGTTACATAACAGACCCTGATTACATATTCTAAAAAAACTTTTTATTATCATAATTTTGTTAAATAATGATCAACTACAGGATGCCCTAGACATTACTACACTATTTTTAACAAGAATAATTGTGATATATGTACAACATATGAGTTCATTTGACGCCCCAAAACTTTAAGTCTTCCCTAAAAATGGTTCTGAACCAAATTAAAATCAGCGTGCACTTATCGAGGTTTACTAAATTCTCAATTATTATAGAATAACAAAACTAACGAAATAATTAACGTGATTCTTGTAATTATAATAAAATCAGGATAGATGATTTTTAGCCCGATTTTAAAAAGAGTGGGCAATGAAATCTGGAATTCTTGCAGTTTATCGATTATGATATGAGGCTTTCAGGACAAAAAGCGCATAAACTCCGTAATTTCAAAATTTTACTTATTCACATTTTTCGCTAGTTTATTCAAGCAATTTTATCTAACTAAGAATTTTGTCGCCATATCTCTCATGGTTTTAGTTCGATTCTGAACCTGAACGTTTTAGCAGAAGGTATTGCTTGGGTAAAGTATTGAAGAATGTAAAAAAATCAGTTAGTGAAATTTTAAGTTATCTCCCTTGATCCTAAACGCTTCATATATTCTTGGACCATTCATACGATGCCTGAATTAAAGCACTAGATCCGGTTTATTGCAAGTTATGGGCATTTCAAACGCCCTTGCCATTGATAACGAAGATTATAATGCGAATCTACAGTGTTTTTTTTTATTTTTCAAATTCTGTTTAGATAACGAAGAAAAGTTCCACTCCTGGACTGACATTTTTTCACCTTCTTCAGGGCAACGTTAAAATTTATATGTGCCAACGCTTTCCTTAATAATTTTTCCGACGAAAACTCAGCAGAATCCGAATGTATCTGGTTTTAACACCTCACATTCTAAATCGGTACATTCAGGAGGAAGTTATATTGGCTTCAACATTAATCTACGAGAATTGATCTATGGCTTAAACTTAGTGGGACTTAAAGCTATCATATGATCTCCTAATGTCGACAAATATCTTTAGGGTAGGTTGGTAGATTATAATCATGACCTCGTTTCAGGATAGAATTCAGGGTAAAAGGTTTTCAATAGTTGATTTAGCTTTCCGCAAACCAGACTGATGTTAATTTATATACGGTATTCCACGAAAATTTGAGCATTCAAACTGATCTATATATTTTTTTTTTGCAAAATATCATTCTTAGAATTTTCTAGAAATTATAATTATTAGGTAAAAAAACGTACAAAAAAGTATAATCAATAATAAACACCGATCTTGCCTGGCCATTCAGAATTAATCAGCTACTTCAATTTAATTATTGTGTGGAATTCTGCAAATTGGTTAAATGTATTATGACATATACATGGCAGGGAAATTTCATAATCCAAATAATATTGTCTAGATTCATTTATTGCTTTGACAGAACTAATATCCCCCTTTAATTAAAATTGATGGTATAATTTATCATATAAATGTACTTCTGTAAATGTTTGAAATGTTATTTTCCATTTGTGGGCCATCATAATTGAAATTAGAGGTAAAATTTCATTTAAAATACAAGTTTTTGTTCCAGTTTTAACGAATATCTTATTTTTCAGGAACGCCGTTCACAGGTCCTATTGTTCTATTGATCATGTTATATAGAAAAGGTTCCATGATCAATAGAACAATAGGACCTGTGAACGGCGTTCCTGAAAAATAAGATGTTCGTTAAAACTGGAACAAAAACTTGTATTTTAAAAGAAATTTTACCTCTAATTTCAATCATGATGGCCTACAAACGGAAAATAACATTTCAAACATTAATGTTCAAACATTAATAAAATTTCCCAGTATCCAAGCGGAGATATTATTCCAGATAAAAGCCATTCAATGTGTTTTGTGCTAACTGATTTTTTATTTCCCCCCTCATCCTATTTACTAATTTGAAATTGAATTTTCAATACTTTATGTATTTGCGATGGTTATATATGTTGAATGAAATGAACAGATTTCGGGAAGATTCAGTAATTAAAACAGATTGTTCCATATTTAGGTGAACAGGTCAATAAGACTAGTTTCTTCCAGGAGCAGCAAATGGATCTTTTCTTGATTTATATCATTTGATATCCTCCAAGTGTTGCAGAAAAACTTTTTTTCTTAAATAGACCTTATTCATACATTGAAGTAATTTATATGTATTTTGAAAAATACAGAAGAAATAAAGGTATCATGTGAATTCTTCGAAGATAGGGCTTTTCTTGTTGAAGCACTAGGTTGAAGAATGATTTCTTACCTAGTTACTACACGATCGAGTCAGAATCATACTTAACGTCAGTATACTCGTATTTGTGAGGATATTAATAATTTTGAGCCTGCAAGGGAAGGAATGATTAAATAATCCAATGTAGACATAGCGTAAGATAAATGATAAATATGAAAAAAAGAAATAAAAGATTGATGAATTAAAAACTTTAATTTTTATTTGTGTCCAAACCTTAGTTGTATTATTTGTATAAAATGTTATAATTAAAAATAAATTATAATAAAATAAAATTATATCCCATAGCCTAAAGACAAACTCAAATCGAGAGACGTGTACCTATTATTTCCTTAGAAAGCTCACATAAGTGATTTATTACGATGTTGTATTCTACGATGTCCACAATATGTAAAGCATAAAACAAAATTTTCTTTCGAATGCAACACTAAGTAAAATATCAATTCCTTACCTTGAGTTCTAGAACAAGTCACTGCAAACAGTACCAATATTGTATACATGCAAGCCTCCATTCTGTAATTTAAAAAAACATATTATTACATCGCTATACTTCTCTATATATCACTTTCACTAATATTGTTTATATCTTTAAGTTTTATTCTGATAACACTGTATATAATACTTCTTTTAAAACCACACTAAAAGTTAATCTTCAAAATATTCTGAATAATGATAGCCAAGTAAGTTCTTAACGTCTCGATTTTCAAATACTGTTGGTTAGTAGAAATTGTTTTTCCATTAACCTTTATGCTATATAAGCTTACGTTGGTAAGTAATAAGATTTAAATGTAACATGATATTAATTAGAGATAGTTGTTTTCGAGTTTGAGATGAAAGACCTGTAACTTTAAGATCAAATCTGCCTCCTGTTCAGGTAAACATTCTGTTGTTTCTATGGTTGATGTCAAAGTTAATTTGTTTCAGAAGAAGTGGTTATGAATGAGAAGGATATTATGAAAAAGGCTAGATCTAAATAATATTTAGAAAATGGAACAACTGCGAAGTTGATTAAGATTACCCGTTTATCTTACAAAAAAACGTGACATTTATTTTTTTTTAAATCATCGAAATGATTTTAGTTGGGAATTTAGATGTACATAATTATATTTTCAAAATTATTCTAACACCTAAGTTCTTGTTATAAAGGACTATGGCAGAGAGTACTAATTAACCTAGAGATTGGCAATCTAATCAAGTTAGGTTGGTCGAAATTTATTAGGTGGATCCACCATTAAATTAAAGTCTTCTTCCATTCTACGGATTGAGAACGGCATCTCTCCTGACTGAATAATGGTCAAGTCCTGGATTCTACTGGTTTATATAACTGGTGTTTTTGAAAATTGGGCGGGTCACACAAAAATACTCCACTGATTTCTACAACATTTAGTAAACGAATAACGATTTCTTTTTCAAAACCCAGAAAAAAAACTCTGTTTCTTCAAAATTTTGCTTGCTAGTAATATGATTGGAAAATCATATCATAACTCACAAAAATGCACTAAAAAAACTAGCTTCCATTTATACTGAGTATTTACACGTAATAGAGCCTTACTTTTCTGGTTATCGGTAGCTGAGAAGACCATAGATATATTGTCAGATAAGCTAAGCTCTCCAGAAGGTTTGAAATTTTGAATCTTCCACTAGTTACTAAAATCCAAACACATCTTACAAGACTTATTGTGCACGGTAAGACCGTATATTTTGCATGGATCCCTGGTCACATTAAGGCATACTGGGAAATGATCTCGCAGACGACGCACTACGGTTCTCATTCAATAGACATTTGTGATGAAAATAACAGTGAAATGGCAAAGCATGTGGGAAGAATGCCAGCCAAGTAAATTCATTCCATGAAGATTTCCGCTGTTTAGACCTCCGTCGAGAAGTTCGAGTCAATCCTGAGTCTGAGATGGCCTCGTATATAGTGTAAACCTACGAGAGGGATAAAAACAAACTGTGGAACTTTAAATTGATATTGGTATTGATATTGATTGAACTGAAAGGGGGGTCAAAGGAAACAAAAGGAAAGCTGCTTTTTATTGTCAATTGAACCACAAAATTAATTATTGATTCCTAGATAATTGATAATCTTATGACTAAACCCTTGAAATAAAACGATAATGAAATCCAAGAAGAACTCCAGGAAAGCCCCTTAAAAAGGACTAAGAAGGCAAATTCAGGGTGGATTTTTTTTCTTTCGTTAATACCGCTTCTTTTTTAAGCCTTCTTAGTAACTTAAATTAACCATTCGGCTTTGTCCAAAAAGATATTTTCGATAAAAAGCCAATTTGATTTTTAAATAACAATGATTAGATCAAGCAATGACTTTCATGGTATGTATACGATTTCAACTTTTTTGTCTGTGTTATTTTTTCTGTTTGTTTTTTGGTGTTCACGTAGGCTTCCACGGTCTGCGGTATTGTCCATATGTTCTTTTTCCGGGATGGACCGTGTGGTGTTGGTTTTGTTTGCCAAGGTTTCGCTCATCATGTACTCATTCACGATGAGCGAAACCTTGGCAAACAAAACCAACATCACACGGTCCATCCCGGAAAAAGAACATATGGACAATGTTTGTTTTTTCTTTAATAAGTTATAAATGTTTATTTCAATTGGTGCTCGTAGTCTTGTTCATGTGATGTTTTCTAACAAACAACACGAAATTAAGTAGCATCGACATTTCCATTGGAGCTCGTAGTTTTGTTCATCGGTTCTTTGTTCATACAAATATGATTTATTGAATATATTGAATGTACTAATTTGACGGGTTTACAGCCCGGAAGTTGGCCCTAGGACTTTTTAGTACCTTTAGTTATGTCTTTCCGAACCTGTGCGATGTCATGTACTCATTAAAGATCTCTATCCTATATTATATGTAATTATACATGAATAGGTAAATTTTGGACTACCAGTAAAGAATTATCCGATTAGACATAGCAGCATAAACTGATGTTAAATGAATAAATAAAAAAAAATTATCTGTCTTCATCAACACCGAGGGTCACGTTTATACGTTTACACCGAGGTATGTCAGGTTATGTCCAATTTTTCCTTTTTATTTTGTATATAAATATTTTTAACCATTTTGCTGTGTTGTATTAATATTTGCACATTACTAAATATCCTTTACTCCATAAACTTGAACAAGTATATAATGGGGTGCGAAAAGAAAATCACAAAAGAACGAAACAGGTTTAATATCTGGTATAAGAATTGTGCACAAGAACATAAATCGTTTTCTAACAAACAACACGAAATTAAGTAGCATCGACAAGAAGTTGGGGAACAAGTTCAAAGTATCGTAGACGAAAACAATATATAATGGACAAATGCTCGGCGTGTAATGACGTATAGCCTCCATCTCTTCAGGAACATCTGCTGCGGAACACGAACATGTGACGCCAAGTATCCCGGCAATGATATCCCCTTAGCGACGATTGTGCTGTTAACAAGTTGCTTATTGTCAAATTATTAACATATATCCCTGTAATAATAATTGTATTATGCAATTTTTATCTCATAAATAATATGTTAAATCTTATTACTCTTATGTAAGGATAGAGATATTTGGGGGTGTAGTCAAATGAAACACCAAATAAGTGAATACTTAATTATTAAGTGTGCCGACGTTTCGACCTAATTTGTAGATCATCTTCAGGGCTATGAGAGAAAACAGACAAAACAAAATAAATATAAAAATACATTACTTTACAGTACCAAGAATATAATAATATGTATATATGTAATATGTACAGTAATAGAAAAGTAAACGAAATAGTGAAAGAAAGTTTATTCATATAATTTATAAGTTTATTCATCAGATATGTATTATATCAAAGGAAACGATAGTTCTTCGGTAACACGTCGTAAATAATGTTGAGCGTAATGCTGGCCCGTAGCTATGTTGAAACAATGTTCTTCATTGTTCAACACTTGATCATCGTCCAATTGACGCGGTAGGTGTTGCATTATTGTGTCCACATCCACAGGTACATTAATGACTTGTCCGATGATACCATAGCTGCCATCGTAACCTGCAAGAATGGCAGTCGCGATGATACCAAACTTGCAGTGATCCGATCGAATGCGGGCTACCAGTATTGCTTACATTGATTCAAAAATTCGTTCTAACGTGACAATGTAGGCACTATGTCCGAGACCAGATATTTTTTACACGTACCGCACAGCTTAAAGTCCTTCTAATGGCCTTCTTTAGGGAAAGTATTACTAAGCAGAGGTGTGCTTTTGTTTCATTGGCTTCAATGAGCGCTGAAACCACAGACAACCACACACATCAAACTTATGTCCGAATGGTTTGTTGACAATCTTCGTTGTGAAGCTTGCACTAGTTGCTGCTCTATGTGTCTTCATAATCGACGATCGTACACAATCGATGCCTAAACAGTTCTTTGTCGATGTAGAAGCGATTTCATCATCAACTTGCTTAATTTCAACCGCTCCAGCATCAGAAATAACGGCACAGTCGTAGATTCTCTCGGTCGCAATCATTCTTTTACATTCCCGGCACTGCTTGCCTCGGTCATATGGTGTCTTATTGTTGTCATTCGATAGCTCTTGAGAAGCCCATTCCAACCAAATACAATTTATATATTTGGATTTTGCTTTTCGACGCCCATGAGGCGACATTATGCATTTTTGATTTAAAAAATGTATTCTACACCTTGTTTTAATAAATGTCACTGTTTTTCACTAAGCTTTATATTCAGTCAATTGGTTTTGACAACAGCTTTTGATTGAAATCTAAACGAACGTCGTTGGTTCTCCGAGTCAACAGTTATATTGAATATCAGCAAAATAGCGTCACTTCCCCCTCCACGGTGCGCGATGGGTTACATTCCCCACATGTCGTAATGAATTCTTTGAACCTTAAACTATCCAGTGGTATAATTGACCTTCGGATGGAGGTGATAGATAATAGATAGTCATTCAGTCCGCTATCTATCAGTACACTGTGATAGTAGCTATAACACCAAACTGTACCCTCGGAGTTTGTTATCATTGGTTTTTTTAAATTGTCTCCCACTACAGAACAATTTTAAAGACATATTCACGTCAAAAACTGGACTAACATTTGTTCGCACAGTAATCAGCTTCGTACATTAATAAGCCATCTTCTACTATATCATCTACTATATGCACACAAAACTGCTCAAATCTATGATCGAAAATGAAAAAAACACCATCCAATATCACTAGACAGTTTACCATTTTCTTTTGTAAAGGGGTCTCTGACTGACTGCTCAATTGCAGACAATTTGTATATTTTGTTGGGGGAAGCCTTCTCCTTCTAGTATAGTTTTGTTGGCCTGTTCCTTACTTATTATTTTGGATAATATAACTAGTTGTTATCCATGGTAAATTACTGGAATCTATTGGAAATTGTAAAATCTTAATTGACATTTTAGTTTTGGACTAATCATTACGATAAAGAATCATTACGGCCATTTATTGCCCAAGGGAAATCTACATACTCGGTGATTATGTGATGATTAGTGGTGATGTGATTGCCAGGTGATTGATCTTCATTTGTTATTCATTGTTAAAAGCTCAAATGTACATAAGGACATTTTAAAGGTAGTCAAAAATCCTTAATTGTGCGGTCCTTCGGAAGGGACCTTAAATGGGGGTCCTGAGCCTGTAATATGTCAGATATTCGTTAAAGATCTCTATCCTAATTAAACCTGGATAGGCAAAATTTAACGTTCCCTCTGTAGCATCCTCCAATTAGCCATAGTATCATAAAGTGACGTTAAATGAACAAACAACAGCAATTATATTAAATTATGGCTACACGAAAAAGTGTAATCTAGTAAAAACATCTGAATATCTGTGTTATGCATAACGTTCACTCCTTTTTCCTTAGTCTACAAATGGATGTATTGATTTATAATTTAAGTTAACTCTGAGTTTTATTCAAATTTATGTTCCTTACACCATCAGTGGAAAACAGGCTAGCTAAGAATAATAATGCCAAGATGGATTTGGTCTCAGCGTGTTGATAAATATCCGAGACCAATCATCGCGGCTTTGGTTGCCCTAGTTCTGTAATCCCGTGGAGACACTCTTCCGACATGGAGGGCCAATTTCACCCCTCAGCTAGCAAATATACTAAAATTGATTACTAACAGTATTTTTTATTTTTAAAATTTTATAAATATGTATGTAATATTAGCGTCTGCAATGAAGAAAATAGTTGATTGATTCTTGATTATACGAAAATAATCAATACGAGGCGTATATTATATTCAGCATCAAAAGCGGATAATTTCAAAATTTCGAAACTTGATTTTTTCACATTTTTGGATAGTTTGGTCAAGAAATTTTGTCTAATAGACACTTTATTTCTCATAGTCTTGGTTCGGCTCTAAGCCTAAAGTTTCGGAAGCATAAAGCATTGCTTTACTAAACAAGTTAAAATTGTGAAAAGTAAAAAATATATCCGTTTTTGATCCTCAACGGCTCATACTGGGTGTTCTTGAAAGAAAGGGGAAATCGCCGTCAATGTTCTTTGTTCCCAGTACAAAGTTAATGAAAAAACTTCTCAACTGTAACAGTGGATTTCTTAATCGAAGGGAAATCGTGGATTAATTAAAAACAAAAGTTAAACAATTTAACTAACAAAGATAAATGATTTAAAAAAAAATGCCGTACAACAACCCAAGAAGGCACATGATAGTACTGACTATTGTAAGGCCGCGTTTCCACTATGTTCGCGAATCAACGGGGCTTCCCCTTCCGAGTTCCCTCCTAATGGAGACGTGATTTGTGAACCGGAAGTTATCCGCAATGCTAAGATGAACCTTGGAAGAACAACATTTCGTCCGACTTACTGGCAAGTGCAGTCTAAATTTTAATTAATTATTACAAAAACTACAGAAGACTTCCTCGTTTTTGTCGAGCTAAATTTTATGAAGAGAGGGGCAAACGCGAGTTACTGTTGGTACTGTTGACCTAAGATCTCAAGAATTGAATGGGTACTACAAAAATTTTCCGCAAATGTCTTCCTCCAACTTCAAATTTTTTTTAACTTGGTGGCACTGTCCATCAAAGATTTCCGAATAAATGGAAACTATACGACATACTGATAAAGTTTAAAATTAACAGCGGGCGCATTTCTAATTTTTCTTAAAGAAAGTAAAATGATAAATGCAGATCAATACTATTTAATATGGGCAATTGTAAAATTAGACTAGATAAAATTTGTATAAGGGAGGGGGAGGGGTGTTGCTCATTATGTAAAGCGTTGAATTGCTGTGCTTAAGGTCCCGGGTTCAAATCCGGTTGCAACATTAAAATTATTTAATCCAATAGTAGCCACGCCTGGGTCTCATCCAGCCTCAATAATAGGGTCACTCTAAATTGCGGAAGAAACTCAACGGTTGAACGGGAAAATCACTTTCCTGCACAACCGTTGCCCCAGTAACATTATATTCTACTCCATGTATTTAACCCAAAACCTCTAAATAGGTTGCAGTGATACCGATTTTTTTAAAAGTAAAATTTGAACAATTTTCAAGTTTTGAGCAATAAATAATGAGGTATTTGCAGATAGAAATAGAAGGCTACTTTCCTAAACCTACCTTTACTTACACTAAAGGTACCTTCTTTACCTGCTGTTTACCAACTTACGTCCGCACACCACTACAGCATCTAAACCCATAATATCAATTAGATAAAATATAAATACGGTTAATTATTCATAAAAAAATTAAAGAACCAAAGAAAAATGTGAACTTTTGCTGGGTAAACTATGCAAGAAATTCATTAGAAATAAATATGAGCTTAAAAAAATACGCAGTGATGGGGAACAAATCTATAAATTAGAAAATAATTTTAATGTAATAGGATTTTATCAAAAATTTCCAATATTACGGAAACCTAAGAATGTAAATTATAAGAATAAATACTTTAAGTAAGATTCTTGGAAGGAAATTGGATTTGCGATGCAAAGACCTGTTGATGTGTGTAAAAATAAAATTATAATTTCACTGTCTGATGTAGGAAAGTAAAAACTAGAAAATAATTTTTAATAAGAATAAAGTGATGAACGAAAAAATTCATTTTATGGTAAAAAAATGTTGCTTTTTAAAAGATTTTCATAATGACTATACTTTTTCCAATATCAACCAATTAACTAATTAAAACAATTAACATCAAACACCCCAAGCTATTTTACGGCAAAATGAATTTTATTCTTATTTTAAATTCATTAAAAAGTATGTTCTACTTTTTAGTTTTCCGATATCCTGACAGTAAAATTAATAGTTTATTTTTACACACGACAGCAGGTATTTTCATCACAAATCAGATTGCCTTCCAAGAATCTTATTTCATATGTTTATTATTATAGATTACACCATTTCATAATTTACATATTCCATAATATTGGATTTTTTTTTATAAAATTCTACTAGAAGCAGATTATATATTTATATAAGACTTTCCCCTGCCCTCTTCAGGGTTCATATTCATGTTACACGACCCGTTCATACTAATCTGAACCCGTAAACGAGCCTGTCGCGATCCCATTTGAGTTTGGGCAAAAACCGACAAACTCAACAGCCGGAGGATCGCAGATTAACATCGATTAACTGCTAAACGCTGGATTAAGGCGGAGCACCGTTGATTCGCGAATATAGCGGATACGTGGCCTTCGATTCTGTCATGAGTCGACGATTATGAAAGTTGATTTGGCCGACATCAACTGCCAGGTATTTTCCTAATCCAGGGTATCCACTTTAAACAGGTGAGCCCAATGGTGAATTTCAGATTCGACAGTCAACTCAAAACAGAATAAATAATTGATCCTGCAGCATCCTGTCTCGACCAAAAACCTTCTGATCTACCTACACTACGTGCTAAGCTAGCACCCTTCCTGTGGCCTCAGCGAAGTAAACAATATAAAGCAAAAAAATTTCAGAAATACTCAATTCATGAAATTGGTTTTCTAGATACGAATCCTGAAGTTTTCTAAATTTGTACATGTTTGATTTCAAGAACATTAAACTGCTGATGATATTACTGTCCTCAGAACTAGTCAGAGTATTTTATTTATTTAACTTGTAGATTGTATTATAAACAATAAGAATAGTTACACATATTAAATATATTTTTCTCCTTCCTCCTTCTTTTAATTATATAGCGTTATCTTCTATCATTATTTTCACGTCATAAAAGTAATGCTCGAAACTTTTTTTCAGCCTTATCATCATTCAGTGGAGGACAATTTTGTGACATTATCATTTAAGTTATAAAGCTTTCCATCTTCCAAAAATTCTGCTTTGTTAAGATCGTACTTTTTTTTTAATGGGGCCATTAAATTAAGCTGAAAAGGGACTCAATTAAATTAAACAGAAATTAGTGTGGAAATGTGTCGCCTATTATCAAGTTGACTTTGAAGTTTCTTCTAGAAGTTGAGTGCTACTCTTTCTCATTACTTACTTTTAGACTCCCTGCTACGTAAGTATTTTACTTGCTACTATGTACACCCGATGCCTTCTTATTGCAGTGAATAAATTATTTTTCTGTCTATTCAGTAAAACTTAATTAAATTCAAAATATTTACAGATTAATTAAAGGCCTATATTTGTAAAGACAGACTTACAAAAAATTATATGGAAAGATTTTTATTTGTTTTATTATCTTAGGGGATTTGGGGGATAATATGTTATTGAAACAAGAGTCACGAGACACCAATAAGTTAGTTGTTGAAAAGAATAGCTGAAAAGAATGAAGTGTACCTTAGTTTTCTTGTTGATAATAATTAAATAATAATAAGGCATAGCGAACCCAAAGGCTCAATGCCGATACCACCAATCTCTGCTTATTATGTACTATGCACGGACCACAAACCAAACCCAAATCTGCCCGGTCACTCTTAACGCAATCTTCCTACCTACATCTCCGTATACCCCTCAAACACTTCCCAGTGGGCACAGCGTTTATTAACCTCTTAGGAATTCGTTCGTTACTAAGCCCAGGAACTTTACAAGCCCATCTTAATCTTCGTAACGCTATCACTTGGATAATATTTACCGGGCGCATGCTTCGCAGTTCCGTGAATCTCATATATTCCCCAGTGGTCACGTAATTGTGTTGGACCGAATATTCTACGGAGCACCTTATTTTCTTATACCTGAATACGTTTGTCATGCTTCAGCGTTAGCAGCCAAGAAAGAAGTGTCGGATGGATGATGGTTTTATAAAATATGATTTTTAGATTTCAGGACAATAGACGCGAGCTTAGTAATGTCGAGACCGAATAATAATAGGAATTCCTACCATTAATTGGGCTTCTTCTAGCTACCCTAAGTACTTAAACTTCTCCACATGTTCGAACATATTCCCTCCTACAAAAATGTCACCAAAACTTTTTCACTTTGCTACTACTAACCATATACTTAGTCTTATCCGAATTCACTTCGAGCCCTATTTCCTTACCTGCACTCATCAGCATTTTGGTATTTAGCTTTATTGTTTCCGCGTCCTCACCCAAAAGTACCAAATCGTCCTCAAACCCAAGCACGGATACTTTCCTGTTCATATTCAAATTTTCCGCCATGTATCACCTTTCTGACAACGTTCAAGTGTTAAATTTAAAAGTGTAGCTGATAGCGAATCACCTTGTTTTAGACCTGAACGAACCTCCAACTTCTCCGAACAACCGATTCTAACCTTATCAAAAGTTTAGCACAAACAGATCCTTCCCTGTTTAACTAATTTCTTTGGTATACCCTGTTCAATCACTACTTTATACATCATATGATGGTTTATGGAATCATAAGCTTTTTTAAAATCGACATAAATTTGATGAAAAATAATACTTAAATAGTAAACAAAATAATTTAAATAGTAAATACGTCCTATTTACTCTCTTTTACCTTGCATGGGTAAAATCCTAGCAAAATTCATCCTCAAACGATTGTACCCCACCCTTATGCAAATCACATAATTCCAGATCACCAGTTTGGGTTCCGAGCATCCCACTCCACTATTCAGCAATGTCATCGTGTGGTGGATGTAGTCTCCTCTTCATTAGAACGTGGATCATATTGTTCGGGTGCCTTTCTTAACGTGAAACAGGCTTTAGACCGAGTCTGGCATCCGGGATTGCTCTACAAACTGCGTAAATTCCTACCCTTTACATACTTTCTCATCCTTCAATCCTATCTAACAAATAGAACTTTCCAAGTAAATCCATAATAATGTCTATTCATCCTCTTTTCCCAATCTGCTGGTGTTCCTCAAGGTAGTATTCTTGGCCCAATCCTTAATACAGTCTATACAGCTGATATCTCGTCTCATCCTAGTATTATCCTTAACACGACGTATGATACATGTGTATTATTAGTCAACACCAATCCAGTTAGTGCATCCCAAAGCCTCCAATCCTATATCAATGATCTTGAAGAATGGTGTCGAAACTGGAGAATAAAAATAAATTCTCAAAAATCGCATCAAATCGTTTTTACCTTACGTCGTAAACCAATGAATTCCTGCCCTTCAGTATCCTTTAATAATATCCCACTGGTGCCTGTAGAACAGATCCGATACTTAGGGTTGCATCTAGACAAACCTGGAATCCTCATACAAGACTGAAAAGACAAGAAACCGCTCAACGTTTCAGGCTACTTCAATTCCCTCCTACTTCAACAAATGCTCTAAGCTCCTAATTACTTACATAAGACTCATCTACATGACAATCATACGACCTATTTGGACTTACGGGGTAGAGGTTTGGGGTTTCACTAAGCCATTGAATTATCTCACGTATCATATCCAATCCCTAAAATCCAAAATCCTTCGTAAAATCCTCAATGCTAGTTATTTTCTTAAAAATAAAGTCATCCACAATGGCCTTAATGTCCCATTTGTTGCTGTTATAGCCCGAACCCGCTTTCTATCCTTTCATAACAAACTTCATTCCCACTCAAACCCTCTAGTTTCAAACCTAGCTTCCTCTTCAATTCCCGATAATCCTCCGAGGCGTCTAAGAAGATGGCCACGGGATCTTCTTAGTTGAACTTGTGATTCGAGTACTACCAGTACAAGTTTCTCTACTTGTAATTATTTCATGTCATTATGTATCACTTAGCCTACTTACTTGTTATATTGTAATCCAGTTGTACATATCAATCAATAAATTAAAAATAAAAAATAAAAATAGTAAATATAAGTTTATGTATGACTCCCTCCCCAAACAAAAAAGAGACAAATATACTCAATTCAAAGCAATTTGAATATTGAACAAGTGAATATCTATAGCATGGGTAAGAAAAAAAAAAATGTTTTTACTTGTTACGTAACAAACAACTTGTACTGTAGGAAGCGGAATTCAGTCATACTAGGCAAGCTTTAGCTTAAAATAGAGTTATTATATACGATGATTTCAAACAATAATATCCTTCAAGAATTAGTATACAAGATATTCCGTCCAGTTTTTTTTTTTTTTGTTAAAGCCAAATAATGCACTGAATCGGAAAAATGTTTTAAGTAATAAAAAAACAAACAATACATCATTAGGTTAAAACTTGAAAAAATAAACAGGGCATCAGCATGAAACATTTTTTATGATTACAAAAGACTTCGTTTATTTCTTCTAGTTTAGACCGTGTAGATAAATTTCTCGCCAACGTTTCGTCAACCATGCTGATGACTTCCTCAGGGCTGAGATGATTCTCATCTCCTTTCCTTATTTCTTTTGTTAACGTTGAAATCGTTTCATTACTTTGTGGAGACCGGACAGGCTTGCTCATAGATGATTCTTGGCATCGACTTAAGCGGAACACTAAGTAGGAGAGCGTACTTACTTATTTAGGACCACTAGACTGATCCCAACCGCCTCCCTAGGTAACAGTCTTTGCTCCTCAGTATCTGATAAACAATGCAGCATCCATCTCCTAGGAGTGACAGTGTACAATTCAATAATTTAGACACCAGATAGAAACATTGTTCGTGATAATATAACAATTTCTAGAAAAATAAAGAAATACGGATATAATTGAGCCATTCATAAATATTATAATACTGTCTAAATTTAATTGTTAAAATTATTACAGTAAAAGGGAAAAGAAAACATAATAGAAAAGCCTTTTGGGGTTATAAAGCAGATTTTATACTTCCGAATTTACTAGGAGTATATCTCAACATACCTGGCAATTTTTCAAAACAAAAATATTTAAAAACTGACACATCAAGTCGTACGAAAAAATATTTGAATAAGACCAATATCTGGTTATAAATCGAACACACAATCTATGATGAATTGTTTAAGTTATCATTCGGCATGGAAGAGCAAATATTAATTTACATTTTAATTAGACTTTCATTCTTCTTCTTTTCGCTGAGTCCTACCAGAGACCACATGGCAATTTCAATTCGTCTTATCCTGTTATTTTATCTTCGGTTTCTTCAAATATTCTTTCATCCTTTCACTGTTCTTCCCCTTTCTGTTCTATTTTTGTAAAAATATTTTTATATTATAATACTTTTACATTATTTTTTTAGGACCTGCAGTCCAAATAAAACAAAGTTTTAAAACCCAGAACATGGCACGGACTAATTTCTTGAATGTGAAAACTATGATGCGCTATTTATTTGTAATCAATAATTTGTTTTAATGTAATAAAAAAAACCTATTACTCATTATAACTTATTTTGGAAAAAAATAACATCTTGACCAATTATTCACCAGAGCTGCAGATATATAGCAACATATAAATGATAAGAGAAAAATGGTATTTTTTAACAATTTAAAAGCCAATTATGATTTCACACAATGATACAATACATAGTTTATAGATTTTTCTAGCCAAATAATTCACTGAGCTGCAGATATATTAAGCTACTTAGTAAAGAGAATACTATTTTGTATATCATTAATGACTGATTTTGAAGCAGTCATAACGAGTTATTTATTTTACCTCAGTTTTTAACATTGTTTCGGACTTTTCGGACCGATTAAATTAAGAAAAATGGCGCTTAATTGGGATACGGTAAACAAAACAACATTTAGCATATAACACGAAGAAATACATCAATTTCCGCCGAACTGAAACAAATTACCATAATACTATAAAACCTGGAGCAATTTGACCCGACAATGGGGTTCGTTAAAAAAATTTAAATAATAATCCATCGAGCCGGCGAAATCAGTGGCTAAGAGGCGAGTTGAACTTTCTCAATTATTCCTCCGTTCAAGTCGCCATTTGTGCCTCCACAATGACACGGCCCGCCATTGTTGGTTCAGCAAAATCCAACATTGTTTCCTGCGGAAATAATTTACAATGCTCATTGTTTTGCTACTGTCGTAATTAGCTGGGATGGGGTTTGGTGGAGATGAGGAGGTTACTAGGCTTGGTGATGGTTAGGGGTTGTTAGGCGACGCCGGGAGGGGCTGGGTTGTGATTTAATTAAAGGGTTGTATTGAGGTGTCTCCTTCCGACACGTCACAAAGGCTTTCTTAAAGACCCCGATCACTAATGGTTGGGAGTCTATAGCATCGGCGGGGGCAGGAGTTAATGGTTAATGGAAATACCGGGAATTAATACCTACCAATAATTTGTCAACATTTTGCAATAAAGTTAACGAGTCGGTTTCGTTCGGTTTCTATTCGGGTCCAAGGTTCACAAACACAAAGTTTCGGTTCGGTTACATTTTCGGCAAGTGAAAATATTATTTCATTTTCATTTTCTCATTTTAAATGTTGTTGTTTAATGAAAAATGCGTGATTCACTTAATATTGATATTGATCTTCTGATTTCATAAGTTCACAATCATGTTTAGTGCTGTGGGACATAAGTAAATGAAAAATTTAAGACGCTGGAAGCGTGGAAAGCTGTTTGCACGGAAATCATTTGCTACGAAGATTTTGACGAATCCAAAAAGAATGATATCGGTACGTAGGTATTGAACATTTTATTTTTGTCGAACGTAGTATGAAGCCTGATAATAACCGAGTGTCTGTGAAGAAATTTCATTCATACAACGAATCGAATACACACCGAACCGAGCCAAACTGCGTATACGTATGAAACGAGCCTGACTGTCAACAGACTAATTTAATTATCTCCTAGAGCCGGATTTGAACTCGGGACGTTCACAACTCAGGGCTCTACCACTGAGCTACCTCCATTGCTTTACACAATGGTTTAACACTTCATAAACCAAACGTTAATCTACAGTTCAATTTAAACTAGCCGATTACTAAAGTGTTTCATGGTTCCCGACATATTACAAGGAACAGAGGTTCATGTATTCTATGATACACAGATAGATATGTTCATTCACGAGGTAAAGGCAAAAAGTGATTATTTTATCTTTTTTAAATTTGTACTGCATTTAGAAATAAATTGGCCTCAAACTGTTGAAAAGATTCCTTATCAGGCAATATTTAAAAATATCGAAATAAAGTACTACAACAAACAAACAAAACTAAAGTATTAATCGGAGTAATTAGTTTGTGATGATTCCGATAGGCCAAGAAGTGTGAACAACGATAATAAAATTACATAGAATGACTTTTTTAATTTCGAAGAGAAAAGATTTGTCCAGGCCGGGATTCGTACCTCCTGTTAGTATGGAAATAATAACCATCAAAATAAAATATAAAAAAGACGTAGGTCAACCAGATCCTAATTAAAGTAATGTTAAATGAACACTCTTCCCCATGCATACATGCGAGAACTGGGGATTCGAGATCGGTGAAGAGAATGGATTTGTCTGACCTGGTTACCTCAGTTGGGAGAGTTCCGCACTAGAGATGCAGAAGACCCGATTTAAATATAATAACCATCAAAATAAAATATAAATTATACATACAATAACATTGATAATAGTACTTATGGCAACATGTTCCATCTTAAAAATAATATCAACCAAAACAAAATCCTCCTTTTGCGCAAAAGGAGGGGAAATAAGTAAATACAGACTGAAAAAAAAATACTAGAGAAAAAGACATAACTCGACGTAATATAGGTGCAAAGTTGCCATAAGATCCAAATCTCGCCATCCATGAAATGTGAAAACATATTACAAAAGAAACCAGTGGTAATTTATCATTCTCTAAATTATGTTTAGACTGAGTTCATCAAAGTTATAAGGATCAAAGGTATAGGTTTTGTACTCCCAAGAAACTTTGGTCACGCACTTCAAACAGTTCTTCACTTTCAAAGCGTTCACTCGACTGAAACACAATCCAGTAAAACATTTTTTTAGTATGAAGTATACATGGAATTGTTTAAGAAATATTTTCTATTTTTTTCGCCCTAATAATTTATTTGGAGGGGTTATCTGAGGGTAGTTTTTTTCTCAAAATTTGGAGACTTTGGGAAATGTTTGACCTTAGGGACTAATCAAAGTGTCAGAATAGTGGGGAATTGCGCTTCCTCGGATATCTGAATTCAGTACAAGTCTCTACAAAATGACAGAACAGTACACTTGACACTTCTTTCATACACAAGCTCATAAAAAGTACTCACATTTGACCCAAGATTGGGGATTTAACCTTACCACAAGTTGTCCCGATGATACGGAACCTCTAATTGTGGGCCAATTATCCATCTGGAATAAAGGAGATTCAAAGAAATTTACCTAGCCACCGAACAAAAAAACAGTAGTCGCTACTCAACGCTAGAAATGCCTAAATGGGAAATGTTTTGGCTCTTTCTTATCTCTGGGTTCTAAAAAAGATTTCTGGAAGGCTAAACTTATATAATTTTCGTGATGGTTCGAATTGGTCAGGGGGTGCAGTCAAAGATAACACAAAATAAGTGAAACTTATTGTTTTTATAATTGTGCTGACGTTTCGGCCTACATTATAGATGATTTTTTTTAATTTAGGCCGAAACGTTGACACAATAAAAAATTAAAAAAATAAGTTTCCTTAGCTTCTTATAGCTTCCTTTTCTAGGCGCTCGCTGCACCACATTCTTCTGAGAGGCTGGGTGGCGGGCGGTTGCCATCGTACAGAGGTCGCCCTAAGAGATATAAGATGTAAGTCGAGACGATTTGTAATCGTTGACAAAGGCCTATCCAAAACGACTTGAACTTCATTGAGGATCTGGTGAACACTATGGAAAGAGGTCCTTTTGGCAGCGATGACAACCCTTTCTTTTCGTTGAAAACCACTACCCGGATTGACACTTCCAGTCTTTTGTATCTTTCAAAGGGTCGAGTAATTATTTTCATTCTGTAATTATACGTTTTCGGCATGCAGAAGCTCGAAAATTCTTGCTGATTTAAATATTGTAATCATTACGGTGAATAAAGCTGCAGCAAAAAACCGTGACGTTCTCTTTTAAGAACCACTTTTTAAGAGTGAGAGATCCTTCCGCAAAACCACCCCCACCAAATAAAATATAAAAATATTGCTAGGACGACCTAAAGTCAAAAGAATGCGGCATAATAACCAGGCTAAGAATCGGACTTACAAAGCTGACTCATATTCATCTACTTTTAGGGCTGTATCAACCAACCTGCCAAAGTTGTGATAGTACAGAACTTACAGTAAAGCATCTATTTGAAAGTGAAAAATATCAAACAGAAGAAATTAATTTGAATATATAAACGTGTCTACCGTTGAAGGAAATAATAAAACACAAAAAAAGCTGCTGTATTTACAGCTACGAAGTTAATTCGTGAAATTTAAGAACAGTATTCGTCGCTGTGTGTCGCTGTATGTGGCCCCAGCAGTCGAAGCGACGTTCAACAAAATCAAATAAAAATATTCACTTAGTAAGGGGGATAAATAATAAATTGATTCGTTAGACGTTTAGTATTGCTCACTAGCGGTTTTCTCACGTAAATTTCTAATAGAAATCGATGAACCTGAGACCGCTCTGTTATTAGAAAAGTTGAGAAGCCGGAAGCTGAACCCCAACTCTCAGGAAATTAATTATGCAAAAGACACATACAACAAATACTGGAATGCTTTTTGAATATCTGGATAGGGGTTTGGGTATCCGATAAATTAAAGGTGTACCGCAAGGTGTAATATCAGGTACAATAATAATCATGCAAGCTGTTATACCATATTTTTATCAGAACAATATCAGTAAATAGTTTTTATCCGACATTTAAATGAAATTAATTTCATGTTTTCGCCGTTTCAGACTACTTTAACATTACTACGTGTAGAAAACGCTCTCAGCCCCCAATAAATTCCAAAATACTCATATACGTGACAAACATAAGACCCATTTGGATTTACAGAGTATAGCTTTGGGGTTCCACTAAGCCGTCAAATTCCTCTCGCTTCCAAACCTTACAATCCAAAATCCTTCATAAAATACCCAATGTTCCTTACATTGTTAGGAACAAAGTCACTGTTTAAAGTAAAATATACCACACCACAATGTCCGCAATTATACCGTTCTAAATTCCAATTAAAAAAATATTCAAACTTTTTTTTCCTAGTGGAAAATCGATGTTGTTTCTTTAATATTAAAAGAATAGCAGGTGGGCATGGCCGCCTTGTGTTCGTTTCACAATAAATTAAACCTTAACTTAACTTAATAGTAATCATGTTCAAATCTTCCACCTCATTATGATTTTGCGTTGGGGAGGTAAATATAGCACAAAAATATGTACTTAAACAAATGTGGGGAAAATCTGTGAGATAGATCATAAACAAATGTATTTTATTTTTGATTATTAGATCCTTGTTTATTTTTAATTGTTTGTAAACAAAGAACATGTTGCTATGATGTTTATTAGATCACAATAAATTATTTTTTTAATATAATAAAAGTTGATCTACGAATTTATTCAAAGATTCCTATCAATGTCCAGGTGCTTCATTTTCACTTTGAGCCACTGTAAGTCAAGTAAAATTAGATAGCAAGATGACATTATCGTTAATCTAATTTTCCCCTTGAAGGGTTGCCATCCAGTGATTTCACGCCGTAGTACTTGGTCTTTACAGACGTTCCTTCGAAATTCTTTTGATGATATTTCTTTTTCAAGATCTTTTCCCCTATTTCTCCTTCTTCCTTGTTCCTTTCATTTTCCATTGCCATACGCTATTAATGCGTTGGGTTTTTTTTTTTTTAATAGGTGTTCTGTTTACATAGACCCGGAGATCTTGCCCAACGTAATTGTACAACCTCCAACCTGGAATACCGCTTCGAGTTTCTGCTGAGCCGTGAATGTATGATTGAATTTTAAATTTTATCAATCTCAAATTTTATCAATCAAAGTATAAGTACAACATTAGTATTGTAGTGAAGATGGAAAAAAAAGCCTTAGGTTTCTAAAAAACTCAAGAGTACCTAGCTAGTCAACGTTTCGCCATTAACGTTTCTGAGAAATGTTTTTGTCTTGGAGTGACGTTGCTGTCACAGATTGATGATTAAGTTTGGACAGTTGATATGAAATGTGTGAAATATATGAAATGCCTTCATTTATATGAATTTTTGTTTTCATGTATATCCTGATGGTGCCTGAATTGATAAAACGTTAACTACTTTATGATTCAGTACGGGTTTCAGTACATGGTACAGACTGTGCTGCTTCATGGATGACGGTTCTTAAAGAGGCGACCTGTACTAGATCACGCTCAACCTCCAGATTTTCCCACATATTTTGGGTACCTTATTTTTATAACATTTTAGAGAGGCTGGGTGAGCCCCAGGAGGGTCAAATATGATTTATAATTATAGGAATAAATATTGGAAAATTTAAACATAAACTTTGTAAAATTTTTGATTAAAATAATCTGGCACTCGGGAGAAATATGAAGCCTTTGAAATGTGATTTGTTGGTATTTGCTAAGGGAAGACAAAGCTAAGCTCCCGTTGCTCTAAATTTCATGTATCACCCTTTCATCCCAACACGCTACAAACAACGCATCGAAATCAGGCTCTACATTAACACTTTTTACATATCTACAAAGAGAGGATGAAAGTCCTTAGGTATTTCAACATGAGCTA
The DNA here is from genome assembly GCA_037127475.1 of Arma custos. Classification (NCBI taxonomy): domain Eukaryota; kingdom Metazoa; phylum Arthropoda; class Insecta; order Hemiptera; family Pentatomidae; genus Arma; species Arma custos. The sequence goes on along the minus strand of CM073764.1, from coordinate 27,528,360 downwards.
GTATAATGATATTAAGTTACCTTTTAAAATTTAATTTTTATTTTGATACTTTATTTTCATTAGACTACATTTTTTATTAATATTTTTTTACTTTATTTTCTTACATTTTATTTTTTTATTATTATTATATTTTTACTTTATTTTATTATCATTTTCGCATTAACTTTTATTGTCGCATGTATACATTTATTTATTTTATTTTGTTTAAGTATATCATTGTTTTGTTATGGAATGATTGTAAGCTGCATAATACCACTACTTATTTCCGACAAGTGGCATATTGTAATTATTCAATAAAGTGTGAAAAAACAAAAAGAAATTTTCATTAGAAATCATTTTTTTATCGAGAACCAAAAAAAAAAAAATCCAGTTCTTGTGTAGTAACCGATTTTCTCTAGTTACTATATCCTAATAATCCTCTAAAGGTGCATAAACTCAAATACTTTACTAACCAGATTGCAAACTTTTTTGGCGTGTATCACCTTTCTGATGGCTTACCTGCAAAACAAATAATTAATAAAACTAAAATAATTCATAACACTAATCATTCTTCAAATCATGGTTATTGGAGATTTTTTTTTCATGAAAGCTTTAAATAATAATATCAATGGTAAACATTTACTGAACAAATATAATTTTCAGGTACTAAATACAAGAAATAATAGTTTCTCATTGACCAATCTAATGTAAATTAATTAAACTGTTCAATCAGTTATTCAATGAATAAGACAGTTTATTTTTAATTGGTAATATTGAATATTTCAATGTAACAATAGGGTAAAGGAAAAAAAAGAGAGACAATTTAGATAACACGATATGAAATGTATTGAACGAAACTCTTGAAAGTATTAAATTGAGTATTTTACAAAAGCATGATAATAAAAATTAAAAAAGGGAGGGGAGAAGAGAGAGAGAGAGAGAGAGAGAGAGAGAGGAGAGAGAGAGAGAGAGAGAGAGAGAGAGAGAGAGAGAGAGAGAGAAGAGAGAGAGAGAGAGAGAGAGAGAGAGAGAGAGAGAGAGAGTGAGAGAGACGAGAGAGAGAGAGGAGAGGAGAGAGAGAGAGAGAGAAGAGAGAGAGAGAGAGAGAGAGAGAGAGAGAGAGAGAGAGAGAGAGAGAGTGAAGGATGGATTTTTATATAATAAACGACCATTTACTCAGTTTTCAAATATATTTTTAGCGTGTATTTTAATGAATATTTTTTCTGCTCTATTTCGCAACATGAAATAAAAATGATATTTTCATTTTTCTTATCTACTTCTTTTTCATTTATTCCATGCATACTCTAGATCCCTTCCTGTGAATAATGATATACAATAATAATGACAATAAAAGGGTCGGTGAACCTAAATCCTCGATACCGACCATCAAGATCCGTAAGATCGCTGTTAATCCTCGAACATCTCTGGAAAACATATATCAATTCTATTACGGTTCTGTTACCCCTTTCGAGCATTGTTGCTTATGTTCACCGACTACACCTACTTATTTTTCTTTTCTTTCATACGCAAAATATTTTATCAATACTTATACCACAATGGTATTCTCCCAAAATTTCCTCGACGTTTTCAGTCATTGTACTATTCAGGATTAACAAGAATATTTTAAAGAAGACCTGGAAGAGAAAAATTCCGGGATAGTTATTTCAGCCCATCCTCCGTCTCTTTTTGTTTCTTTTTCTAATTCTTTTTACTGTAATAGTTGTACAAAGCTGAAGGTCATAACCTCCAAATGTCCCAACCAGAATGTTTTATATAACTTCGGAAGGAGAGATATTCCGGGACATATTTTATTTTTAGACATTAAAATCCAGTCGATGTACTGGTTTCAATAAAAACAAAATCGTTTAGTTTTAAATTTATTTACTGATACACCCATTCTTGCCTAGGGCAACACATATAACTTTTACCTGTTATAACAGCTTCTGATAGACCAGGACATTTCATTTTATCGATGAACCCAGTTATATTTGTAGTTTTGTTACATACATGTGTTAATATGCATATGTAAATAAATTGCTATCAATTAACAAATAAACTGAAATTTTATACTCTGTATATTCGCTCTGTAAGGCATTTTTTTGTTTTTTTATGGTATGCTTATCGGTTACTTCCTGCTCAATAATTTGATCTATACTTATACATTTACGTGAGTACATTTCTTGTCGGTGTTTGTATTGCACTGCCGATACAAACACTAAATTATTATAAATTTATGATTTACTTGTTAAAGATTCTATTTTATTAAAATAATAATAAGCTTAATTTTTTCCTCTTTCTTCTATATACAATTTTTACATGGTCTTTATATTTACAAGGTTTTTTTTTTAAAGAAAAAAAGGCCCTACTTTGGGCATAAGCCTCTCCCAATTTACCCCAGCTACGTCTGTTCCAAGCAGAACGGTGCCATAATACTCCTATGAAGTTTTGTATGTCGTCCCGCCATCTCGTTGCTGGTCTCCCTCTTCTCCTAGTGCGGTGTATTGGATACCAATCCGTTGTTGCCTTAGCCCAATGTGTTGATGCCATTCTTGCAATGTGTCCAGCCCACTGCCATTTAATATCAGATACTGTCTTGAGAATATCGCGCGTACCAGTCAGCTTCCGTAGTTCTGTCTTCTTTATTTTCTCCCTTCTACTTTTCCTTAACATACTTCGCTCCATTGAACGCTGAGTGATTGCTAGGGATTTAGATATATCATTATTTAGGCTCCAAGTTTGGCATCCATAAGTTAAAGAGGGAATGATGCAAGCATCAAAAACTTTTCTCTTGTGATGTATGGCCATGTTGCTTTTAAAAATATTTTTGTGTGACCAAAATTTGGACCATCCTATTTTAATCCTTCTATTCACCTCTTTCTTGGATTTATCTGCAAATGATATGAGTTGCCCTTGATAAATTGTTTCTTTAACCCATTGGAGTTTGCTGGTACCGAGAAATATTTCTTCTCCTTCGGCATTTGTCATCAAGACTGATTTGTTAAAATTTATCTCCAGCCTCATTTCCTACTAGGACTAGCTCTTCTAGCATTTTCTTCAGTTCAGATGGTGAGTGTGAAATGAGAAGTACATCATCGGCGAATCTCAGATTTGACAGTTTGTTACCATTAATGTCTATCCCAAAATTCTCCCAGTGAAGGTTTCTGAAAACATCTTCCAAGACAGCGTTGAATAGATCAGGTGATAAAGGATCGCCCTGACGAATCCCTCTTTCGATTGGAAAATCCTCTCCATTTAAGTCCAGAACTACTCTCGCTTGGCTGTTGGTATACCAACATTGAAGAATATCCAAAATCTGTTTATTAATGCCTTGGCGTTTAAGACTGTTGATAAGAAATGAGTGCTTGACTGCATCAAAAGCTTTACTGAAATCAATAAATGCAAAATATATTGAGATTTGGTATTCATTCGATTTCTCAATGATTTGGTTAACGGCATGGAGATTATCTATTGTAGAAAGGCCCTTTCGAAAGCCAGCTTGTTCTATTGGTTGGTTCTCGTCGAAGAATCTTTTTAAGCGGGTTTTGAGAGCTTTTGAGAAAATCTTGGCGAAGATAGGGATCAGACTTACGGGACGGTAATTATCTAATTTTGATGGGCTACCTTTCTTAAAAATCAAAACAATGTCTGATTTTAACCACTGGTCGGGTATTTCCCTAGTTTTCATAATTACATTGAACAGTTTGGTTAATATAGGAGCAATTAGTTCTGAAGCTGTGATAATTAATTTTGCAGTTATGATATCGCGCCCAGGCATTTTGTCTCTTTAGAGCTCCTTTATTATTTTTGTTATTTCCTCCTCCAGAAAATCTTCAAACACCTCGTTATTATCTTCATTTCCGCTGGTTGGTCTAATTTTGTTTGGATACTTTTCAGAATATAACTGTTTATAGAATGTTTATTTTATAACTTTTTCGAATAATACATGTCAATTAACTGGTCAATGGAAATGCAAACAGAATTTTTTTTTTTAAATATAAGAAGTCTTCGTATTATAGAAATCTCTTTAGCTTAAAATTTAGAAATGTATTTTATTATTCTTAGCAAAATCTTTATAACAAAGTACTTTTAATAAAACTATTCTATAAACAGTTTTATTAAAAGTACTTTGTTATAAAGATTTTGCTAAGAATAATAAAATACATTTCTAAATTTTAAGCTTAAGAGATTTCTATAATACGAAGACTTCTTATACTTAAAAAAAATATTCTATTTGCATTTCCATTGACCAGTTAATTGATATGTATTATTCGAAAAAGTTATAAAATAGAGTTTACATGTGACCTTATATCTCTATTTGTTTGAAATAAGAATCTTATTAATTAATTTATAGAAAAGATAATAATATTATATATCTTATTATGATACTTCCTTTTAGACCTCCTAGTTTCTTCTTTCTGCTTTCTATTATTACATTAACAACTCCCTTTGGGGAGGGGGGAAGGGTAAAATTCCCAGGACGCTTTTGGGAGGTCTGCTATAAGAGTTGACTTATGAAGAACTATATCAAAATATATGTATCCGTATTATAAATATATATTATCAATAAAGAGATTTGAAACAAAAAACTATATCAAAATAAAAATCTGTCCAATTTTTAAATAATGATAAGCTTCCTCAGGGCTTAATAAGAGACTGAAAATATTTTTCTCTACTTAGGCGTTTATAACTTCTGGGTTCGTGAGTGGAGCCTATTCCTCCAATCATCTGATTGGTTCGATTCCGAACGTGTGGTCTCTGATTGGGTGTGTCTCAATTGGCTGATTTCTGATTCGTTTACCTTTTCTTTCAGGTTTTTTACTTGAATACGTCTTTAAAATCGCTTCATTAATGGGAGGTAAAGGCTAAGATTGTAAAGGGTTTCTCAAGACCAATCGAATGGTAAAAATAAAACACCGTATGACCGAGTCAAAGTGTCAAAATCAACTAATTTCAATGGCTTTGAGCCGCGGCACATCGTTAGATGGCCTTTCTATGATCAATACCCAAAACGATTTCAAGTTTTATCACGGATTTGGTCAGGCGTCTCCTACAGTTAGAGAGTTAGGAGATGTGTACCAGAGATTAAAAAAGTTTTGTAATAGTGTTCCTGATCAGCGTTGTTTTAAACATCCACCGCCTTAATGCACAATGCGTGCTTCCGCACTCAGAAGATATCTATTAGGACTCCATCATCAATCGATCTGATTATGTGACAATCAGCGAGACTTGGATTGAAGATTCCATTCCAGTGAATATACCTGGCTTAGATCTGAGGTGATATTGTAATATCGTTGTGCGGAGACCAATGGCAACGACGTTATCGGAAACGGTATCATCTTCAAGTCACAAAGCCGGCGGAGCTGCCATATATCGCAACATCAATAGCTTCACTGATTGAGTTAGCATCAACATTCCGGGTATTTATTTGGAAATGATAAACACAAAAACTGGTGATGTCTGTCTAGTAAACGTAATGGCCAATGGCATCTTTAGATTCATACTCGAGTGTGTGTACATACATCCGGGCACAGCGTTAGCAGAAATTAAACTCTTTATGTTACGATTGCTATTAAAATATTCCCAAAACATCGCTAAAATTATACCTGATCTTACTACACCAATTATGGTAGTCGAAAACTTGAATGTTAATGTCTCGCAAGACCGCACATTGCCCAGCTTCATGCTCAGTGAGTTAAATTTTTCTTGAATCGAAACTTCTCCAACAACTTAGGTTTAAGTAATATCCCTATTGATTTAACGTTTCCAGAAACCAGAAAGTATATTATTTGCCACTTTTGTCCTACTTATTGTGTCACAGACCTACAATTAATAAAGTTATATTGTAATACAGTAATTATTTGTTTACTTGATTTTTTCCTGAATACATAAATACTAATATTTTATATAAAAATATTACATTTTACGTAAACGTATTCATGTACAAAACACGGCCGTGTCCAGGACACAGTCACATCCCATTTTTTAGTCTCTTTTTGGCCATCGGTATGTTTGGGAGCCTCAATTTGCTTAATTTTTAACCATCTTATCTGTTGAAATGTTCGGGGTTTTAACATTTCGATCGCTTTTAATATATTTCTTTCTGTACTGCTATAGTTCTTTTTGATCACTCTAATTTTGTCAAACTCGATAGGATGGTCGGTATTCACAAAGTGTTCTCCAATGCTGATGACTAGCTATCCATCTTTTTTACGCTTCTAATATAGTCTCCAAGTCGTGTATTGCCTAATGTACTCCTTTCCACAGGAACATGGAATACTGTAGATCCCTGAGGTCTTTATGGTGTAACTTGTAAAGTGGCATAACTTGTCCTTATTTTGTAATTCTTTAAGATTTTCGCTATTTTCTCCCTAGTGCCCTTATTATATGGAATCACCGCTGCCTGATTTTTTCCCTGTATTTTTTTTGTTTTGTTATTTTAATTATCTTTTAGTAGTTTCCTGGCGACCATTTTTAACCATCGATTTCATTAAATCTTCTTTACCCAATTGCGCCGGTTCATAAATTCTCATGGCTCTTTTCATTAACGTTCTTATTACTTCATGTTTTTGTGTAGGATGGCATCGGAATTTAGACATCGGTCTGCATGAGTCGATTTTCTACATACCGAGTAACCCAAGCGATTTTCTTTTTTATCTATTTTCACGCCCAGTTCTTTTTTCTCTACTTCCATCAGATTCAACATCCATGGTGAACTTAATATTCTCGTGAATATTGTTTATGTGGTTAAAGAAATCTTTTAAGGTCTCCATTCCACGTGTCATCCACGTAGCAGAACTAAAGACGGCTTTAATTTTGATGTGCCCAAAACTTTCTGTTTGAAATTCTCCATGAATAGCTCGGTAACGAGTGGACTTAACGGCAATCCCATGCTTGAACCATCAGATGCTTTCATTCTTGCAGCCTTAGGATTTGATTACACGGTCGAAACAATTCGAAGTCGAACTCATGATGAATAGATTAAAAATATTGGCCGTGGCAATTTAAGAGAATATTTAACAATATTGGGTATTCATATTATTTTATATAATTCATTATATTTTCCATTGTTATATAACTTATTGTTGAATTTAATACAGAATAACGTGGGATTACAAGTGATGTACACATAGTCAAAAACATAATTTTGGGAAAACGCAATTGAAAAAGCTATAGTACATAGTGGGAGATCTAATGATTAAACCCACTAAGCCAGCGGTTTTCAAACTGGGGGGCGTGAGGACATGTCAGGGGGGGCGCGAAACAAATTGAACATTAAATTAAATTTAAGTAGTCTTTCTAAAATTCTAAATTAACCATGATGTTTAGAAAATTGACCACTTTGATATAATGGACAAACCTTCATTTACCTATATATCTATACATCACCTAGTGTATCACGGGAAGCTCTTCGTTTATATTTGCCTTTTTCAAGCACCTATAAACTTGATGTTGCTAGTGACTTACTAAAATCGTTGTGCACTTACTAAAACTCAGCCACGAATAGGGCATACTAGTAAGAAAAATGGAAGCCCATCCATCTCACTAACCAACCTAATTTATTTTTCTCTTATTAATAATTTTTGTATTTTATGAAAACTGATATTGTTGTACCTTATGGCAGTATAAATAAATGTTTTATTTTCAATATAATACTTACTTGTTTTTGTTTTGTTCCTAGGCCCTCACAATTTATTGTTAAGGGGGGCACGAAGGCTTTCATTTCAACAAAAGGGTGGCGTGGTCCAAAAAAGTTTCGGAACCCCTGCACTAAGCTTTATCTTTATTTATTTACCTATTTTTCAATGTTTCGTAACCACTCTACGTACTATATTTTAGCCTTTTCATCAACGTTTTCATAAAATCGTATTTTTTGCTAGGTGTATTTCACTTGTAACATCATGATATGTTTTTTCTAAAACTATTTTAAAACATAAAGTTTGTTTGGAAGAAAACCGACAGAACTCAAAAATCGACATTTTTGAATCCAGCCTTAAGCATTAATTATACATTCTTATAATTTTTTTTCCTTTTTTTAAACTGGATTTATTTTAAATTTCATCTTCGAGAAAAAAAATCTGCTTCCAGTCAATTATTTTATTGTTTTATAAAACAAAACGTTTCGACACTATGGTGTCATTTTCAATTATTTCTCTTTCTGCATTCCTTAACTGGAAAGTCAATACTTAATAAAAGTATTGACTTTCCAGTTAAGGAATGCAGAAAAAGAAATAATTGAAAATGACACCATAGTGTCGAAACGTTTTGTTTTATAAAACAATAAAATAATTGACTGGAAGCAGATTTTTTTTCTCGAAGATGGCATTAATTATATTGGTTTTTTTATTCTAAAACAACAATATGATATTCCAACATGTATCTTTTTTATTTATTTTTTAAATAAAGTCATGTTTTGAGTTTTATTATGACTGAACTTGAAGTCTTATGGGACTAATGAAATCAGTTAAATAAAAAAAAATCAAGCATTAAGTAAGAATTTTTTTAAGTATTTTTATTGTTTTTATTTTATGAAAATTCTATAATTATAATAAAAACAAGCGATTCTTATATTGGTCATATAGTATTTTATTTTATTTAATGCATACAATTCATTTCTCATGATAATTATTTTTTTTAAATCATTAATTCTAGAATAGAAATGAAATTTAAAATTATTCTAGTATAATCTGAATTAATCATCTCTGTTTGATGATTCTTCGGAGCTAGGGTTAATTAGCCATTGTCGGTGTTGTTTTTTTTTACACTCTCATAAAGTTTTGAAGAACAGGGAAAATTTTCCCGAATTACAAGCAATCTATTAGCGATACTTCCATTCTTTAACCGGCACCTGTTTTTAATATCGGCAATAACGGGTGCAGGTGGGATGAGAAACAGTCGCTTTTATTTAGGAGTCTGAGTTGCGCAGCGGACCCGAACTCGGCAGTTAAATCTGACCGGCGCTCTCTAATGTTCCGGCTACCGCTTTATGTGGTTTCCCTCACACCCCTTCTCCAATAACCATCTAGGAATTATTACATTATGGCATCCTCCATTCCCCTACTCCTAACGGAATACAATTTGTCAATGTTTTATTACTGTTACAGAGGGTTGAAATTAGATTTTTTAAAATATTTATCTCGAATTTGGGAGTATATAACTTGTTGGCCAACTGAATAATTCTCAATTTTATTTGTCTTATTAATATATATAATAAGGTATCTGTTCTTCAGGTTGTCGTTTCGACTTGAGTTTGAACTGTTTATTCATTTCATTAATATTGATACAGTATTAATATTCATTCATTTTCAAAAATACAAGTTACTGTGAGCTTTAAAGATAATGTAATTAGGGGTAATGAGTAGATTTCGGTAATCATTTGATCTTGGAATAAAAGTTTTAAATAAAATATCGAAGTACAGATGATATATGTTTTATGAAACGTTCATTTATAAATTAAATTATTACGGAAATTTAATGGGCATACCCGATGATTACATTATCTTTTTCATACTACATGAGCTTTAGTATAAATCGTGTTTTTGCAAAATATTAAAAGGAAAACAAATGAAAAGTTAAAACTTGATGTGACCTAAGAAAACGAAACGAATACAGAATAATTTACAATTATAATAATAATAAAATATTGTTTTATAAAAAGATTTTGTTAAAAACGTGTGCTAATCCTTAACAAAAAAGAGCCATTTCATAAAAATTTAGGGGTGAACATAATTGAATATATAGCTGTTGCTTATTCCTAGGATTCTAATGGATTGATTCTACGAAATGTGTCCATACTAGAAAAGGAACAGACTCTGGACAGTATGGCAACACAACCAACATGAAGTAACTACAATGCATGCATTACTAGGTTTCAACATAATAATGCGTAAATTTATTTCTCTACAGTATTGGCGTTGAGGTCAGTACATTTTTGAAGCCTGGAGACAAGCATTTGTAAACCATCTTATACATTCCGCTACACCTCTCAAAAAACATTTCCCGACATTTTTTAGGGCCTTCTCGTAATTTTAAAATCGTTGTCCGCTCAAAACTCCACCAATTTATCGAAGAAATTGTAATACGATGGCGTCAGGTCCGGAGAGAAGGGAGATGAGTTACAATATCTCATCCATAAGAGAGAGAGTAATGAAGCCTGGTTTTGTCACGAATAGCACACTCCTTAAGCCTTCATATTTTGCGACCTTATAATCTAATCCACATCATGCAGCACCATTGATAGTGGTTTCTTGGGTACAAAATCGACCCGAAAAATGCCTTTCCTGTAGACAGATTCCATAATCTTCCTCTCTGAAAACTGGAATTTGATTTTTTTTTGGTTGATGATGAATGGGCATTGTGAAACTGTAGAGACTGCCTTTTTGACTCTGGAGTGACATACCTGACATAGTGACACCCAGTTATCGTCCCCAGTCAATAATCGAGTCAAGAATAGATGCATTCTCTATTTCATGACGTTGACGAATTTCACAACTGCTGTAGTTGGAGTGTACGCATGACGTTAGTCCTTCCCTGGACGTCTGTGGTACCGACTATCAAAAGTCCCTAAGTCTTGCACTGCCTTCGTAACCTTATTTTCTGGACGTTCTTCGTATATTAGAACTATACTACTATAGTTCTTCCTAGATCTGATATATTTAAGTCATAAGAAACTATATTTCCACATTAAAATATTAAAAAGCAGTTCTTGAGTTCTACTGATAGGTCACGTATTAGCCTAGTATCCTTGTTTCAAGGAGACACTGTAACAGATTCAATGATACCAGATGCTTCAGAGAACAAGATATAGATTTTGTTTATAACTCAGTAGTGGTGAAGCTACAACGCGTAAAATACTTCATTAAGTTACAGATAAACAATACAACTCCTAGCTGGAAGACGGGAAAAAATGGACCGAGCTGATGGGGTAAACAGCAGTCGTTTAGGGAAATGTAAGCAGAGGGATATATAAAAGTCATTGATTTGACATGGACTGCAAATCGCTAGTGCGTGAGAAGAATTAAAAAAAATGCGGCATAAATAGATGCAAGAACGAAAACAAAGATAATAACCCGAAAAAAGAAAAGAGATGCACTTCTATGGAGAGTATAGCATCTTCGCGTGTCAGTACCCGGGTGAAAATAAATGCGATTAAAGGAAGTCAAAGCAACCAAAGAGAATCGAGGATATACTTTTCCATCATCCAAATCCGGACACGAATGGAGAGTTCCACCATTTGTGTCCAGCAATGCAAAAAATGTTACCCTTTCGAAAGATTAGTTAGTTGGATTACACTCCTGACTATATTAGGCCTACATTAGAGCAGAAGTCAATACATTTAAATTTTAATTCCATAAAATAAAACTGAATTATAAAATTAGAAAAGAGATTAAATATCTAAATGATTTGGTTAATTTAAAAACGAAAACAAATTAAATTTCTGAATAAATAAAATAAAATGAAATAAAGATAAATTATTTCATAGGGAAAAAAGTAATTATTAAAAAAAAAGAAAAATAATAAAACATTAGATACAGTATATAGGAAAACAGGTACAAATAACACATACAACAGAATAGATCTCGATGATAAAATCATCAACAATTCACAGAATCATTTTTTTTTAAATGGCCACGTGACCTTCTTAGTTGAACTTTGATTTGAACACTACCAATGGATAGTTTCTCTACTTGTCATTCTCATGGCTTATCCTATTTACTTGTTGTAATTTAATCCTATTTAATTATTGTAATACAGTTGTAAATATCAATAAATAAATTTAAAAAAAAAATTCTCTCATCTGTTATCTATTTAATATATTTAATATTTCGTGTATTTAAGTGGGCGGTAAGCTACTTACCAAAGTTTGGTGTAAATTTCTGTAGTCATGTTTGCATGATTTTATAACAAAACTCGAATGAAGGATTTAGAGTAAGGCAAAAATATTGAGCACACAATTTTTTGTTTGCACTTTTTTATGAATAAATTTTCATTAGTGTCATTTATAGAAATTTACAACTGTATAATAGAATACATCAAGTAAATAAGTGAAAAATAAAGAATAGCACGGGAAAAAGGCAAACAGAGAAACTACACAATGGGTGTTCATAATTGGTGTCCGCAATTGGAGGATAGCAGCACTCGATAGAGAAAACTGGCGGTCGATGCTGGAGCAGGCCAAGACTCGACTACAAGGGCCGTAGCGCCGAATGATGATGATGATGGTGAATTTGAGGCCGAACAACGAATTTCAATGTAATTGATAATGATGAAAATAAAAATAATTACTGAATGAACAAAACAGATCGCGACACAGCATCAAAGAGAGGAAAATAGAAAGCGAGAGGCTGATGAAAAGGCACGGTACGTAATAATTTTAGATCAATAAGTAAAATGAAAGATGGGTCATTCAGGAATTCTTCATGACCAAGGAAATTTTGGATATTGGATCTTGGAGCAATGTCGTTGGCAAAGAAGCCTTTTCAAAATTAATGCCTCTCCGACGCTGAATAAAGAGTGCTTATTGAGAAAGATCTTAAATATAAGCTCTGAGCATTCTATTTATTTTTATGATTCGAATTTTATTTGTTTAAAACGTCTGAATAGATTTGGAGAATCTGTTGATTGGTATTATATATGTATATGTATATAAATATAACACTCGACTTTAATTTATTTATACATACATATATATATATATATATATATATATATATATATATATATATATATTTTTAATATTCTGTGTGAATCGTCACTTAAGTTTTATATATATATATATATATATATATATATATATATATATATATATATATATATATATATATACACATATATATATAACATTTAATTATATAAATATATATATATGCATATATATTTATATAATATTATATAATATATATAAAACTTGAGTGACGATTCACACAGAATATTAAAAAAAGAACAAAAAGGAATGAAATAAAACTCACTATGAGATTTCTGAAACAATACTGTTTTATTCTTTCTATTAATCCTCCTTTTATACATTTTACAATGTTTATGTTAGCATTTATGCTATTAGCAGTAATACCCTCCCACTCATACTCATAACTCCCCCCTGCCATTTTCCGAACAGTCCTCGGAAAGTCAAATAAAGTAAAGAAAAATAAAATCTGATAAATTACCACTAGAACAGAAAGAACTCCACCGAAGAAGATTCCTCCAGTTATAATGGACCAAGAAAACAACGTTTAAATGAGGTGAGTAATTTCATGAACAAAATTAATATCAATCAATATTTTATCAAAAAGACGAGGACCGAGATACATATTTATCTCCAATTAGAGACCGACCGACCCACATTAGAGAAACATTTAAAACTCGCGGAATAGGGTACCGTAGTTATGCACCCGAAAACCCGGCAAAACTCTCAAACAAATCTGTGACAGAAAATCTTGATCTTTCTATTCCCATACTGAAGACAAGAAGAGCTAATAAGGCTTCGGACACAAGATGTATGCAAAAGACTGCACCGAACAGAAAGAAAAGGAACCATCATCACTTATAGTGATAACTGTTCCACAAGGTTTCACTATAAAAGATATACAAGACAAAGTACGCCACGCCAATAGATGTATGTTGTATTTCATGGTTGTTAAATACATCCAAAGAAAGGATATCTTACCGCCCCAGTGCTATAAATGTCAGCAACTTGGGCACACAAAAAACTACTGCAACCGCACCGTAAAATGAGTAAGATGCAGCAGCTCACATAACATTTCTAAATGTCCACGACTAGGAGAACCAAAACGCTCGTATTGCGAGGGTGCGCACGTCGCTTCTTATAGAAAATGCCTCCATAGAATAAAAATAAATAGAACAGAATTAAAATAAATAGTCACTAAAAGGATGGAAAGAGATCTAAGCAGATCAGTACTAACCAAAGCATACCCAAACTAATTACTAACATCATGATAGTTCGCCCAGAATACGTATCTTTTCTACAAGATACCAAAATGACAACCAAACTACAACCAGTCAAACCATGCTCCACCAACATAAGAGCCTCTACAAACTTTCGCCTATATACGTGTACATCAACCAATCGACCTCCGTCTGCGGGGACCAATCGAATCTCATGATAGCTCTTGTCAATTAGATGGCTCAGCACATGGCGCAATTTACTTCCATGGTTTGAGAACTTACAACCAAAATTCAAGGATTAACAGGACAAAATTTAACCAAATAAATAAATTCACAATATTAAATCTCAACTGTTAAATTGTAGGCATTGATATAAAAATTTTTGTTCATTTACGTATTGGAAAGTTACATAAATATGGATTTATATTGATACAAATTGTGGCTTTAATGTATATATAAATTCAGTTGACAGTTTTAGTGTTGTAAGAAGTCACCGCACCCACTATTTGCCCTGAAGATGGCCTACGTAGGCCGAGACTTTGGCACAATCAATAAAAATATATATTTACAATTTTAATTAAAATAGTTCAAATTAATTTAAAATAGTTTTTAAATAATTTAAAAATTAAAAAAAAAGAATACGGGATCATAAATATCAGTAGAGAGCGATTAAATAGCGACACGAAGACATTAATAATTAATTAGAAACTGGAAAGGGGTAAACTCCAGTCGCGTGTCGGAGCTGACAAACACTTTTTTTTATTCCACACCTTTAAGGGGGCAAATGAAAATGAGTAGGTACCGTAATTAAATGTACTATAAATCAGTTATATGTATTCCCTCCAGTATGAACCAGCCTACATTATTCCCAATTGTTAAATCATGTAAATGGTATTAGCTTCTATTCGGGACCTAATGGGACTATAATTAGGTTGGCAGTTGAAAAGGACCCTTGTAACGATAGGGCGATGTGGGTGGATGAAAGGCTCTTCTAGTAAGGGCCACTCATCTAGTTTAGTTATTATTATTCAGTAAAAAGGTATCGTTCCAAGCTGAGATTCGTGATCAATATTTTAATAAAAATTAATGAATATCATTCACTTGTCATTATTATTTGAATATGAGATTTATTTTCATTTTCAGGTATGTCCTTAGGTCTTCATGTTTTCATTAATTATAATTAATGAAAACATGAAGACCTAAGGAACAATAATTATTTTTTTTTTAACAATAATTATTGTTTAAAATATTACATTTATTTAATTAATAGTTTAAAAGAAAATAATTCAATTTTTACAATGTGAGAGTCTTTTTTAATTTTAAAAACTAACCTTATATTTTTCTCTCGACAAACTCTTAATTAACATTAAATTATTTTATATAGTAATAAATCACTGAAGAGTCTCCAATAAATCACATTTTGATCATTATTTTTGAACTTAAAGACGAAGGAATGTTTGATAAGATAGTTGAGGATAAATATCAAGAAAATGTCATTTTTATTATTTTAACCACTTCTCAACAAACTAAGGTATGTCTTTATTGTGCTGAGAAACAAAATTTTCTGGATAGTTCACTATTGCATTTTTGTAACTTAAGTGAACTGAGCTATATAAGTTGATAAACGTATTAATCTTTACATTTGTCTACAAATTTGTGCTTCAACTAAAACAAGACTTCTCAACTCTCGATCAAAAACAAACTGGTAATATGTAAGACTACCATCAGAACACCTTGGAGGACCACAAAACCTTGGAACATGGAATTCATCCAATCCTTTTAATCTAAATCCTAAGAAAGCACGTCCTACATTTTCAAGAAAAGACTAAACCACTTCCTATCCCTTCGTACTTGATCTTACATCAACCAAATTTTCGAAATTCCACATGGATTAATCCAATCACCCAAATCCTCTAGCGCAATCCTTATCCAGTTAAAATGGCAATAGTCAAGAGACATAATTTAATTGATTATATTAGCCATTGAAGTTCCGGCAGTGGCCAGTTTCTCCAATCATGTCCTGAGCGTCTGCGACTCTACAGCTCTTATCTAGTCTCCAATGGTTTCGAACCCGCTGACGTGGCAGGGAAAGAAAAGCTGCAATATCCTGAGCTCCCCGCTCTGCTCTCTACACGTGGAGTATGGAGATCCTTAGTGAGTAATATATGGTTAGTGTATGTGAGTGTATTCATTGATCACTAATACTTATTGCCCATAATGTAGCAGATTATAATTATTTCTACCCGATTCGTTCATTTGTGCTCCATAAGTGCTCGGTTATTATTCGGTTAGTATACTTCAGTAGTTTCTATACTAGCACTTAATGGTTAAGAACCTTTACCGACGCCCCATTACTTCCAGAACCATTTAAAGCTCTTCCAAATCAATTTCTTACACCTATCATCTCTCATGCCCCATCTTACATCAACAATCCAAGCGAACTCATTAATCACAGATAGCAGCCGCACTCAATCACGTCCAACCAAATATAGAGTATTTGATTAGTTACAGCGTAGAGCTATCATAGGAATCGTTGAGGGATATTTAACTTGTCCCGCTGGTAAATTTCAATCATGAACATTCTGTATAATTTTAAAAAAATAAAGGTCTTATCTGTAACAATAATAGACTTTTTAATTTTGTCCCAGCATAGATACCTAGCAAAGGGCTAAAGGAAATCAAAACAAGGTATAACCAAAGAAGTGAGTTTATAAAAGATGAAAATGGATGTCTTGTGGGGGACATTGACCTGAAACTACAAAGATGGGCTAGTTTCTTCGCTAAAGAGCGAATGTGACAGAGAGAAATGACATGGAATATCAAGAGAGGATAGAGTGCGAAGAAGAAGAGGTAGATGAAGAGGTACTCCCGAGGGAAGAAATTAAGGAGATAATCATGAATCTCAAAAATAACAAATCACCAGGTCCAGACAATATAAATTCAGAACTAATAAAGTCCTATGGGAAGAAATTTACCAGATAATATGGGAGTGCTGGATGGAAGAGAAGATGCCCCGTGAGTGGTCAGAATCAGTCATCTGCCCAATATACAAGAAAGGCTGTAAGCAAGATTGTAGCAACTATCGCCCAATATCATTGCTTAGTACTGGGTATAAAGTTCTATCTATAGCCTTGTGCAGAAGAGTGAATGAGTGGGCGGAAAGAATCCTGGGAGAGTACCAATGTGCTTTTAGGCCAGGGAGGTCAACAGTGGACCACAAGTTCTCCGTACGACAAATGCTAGAGAAGTCCTATGAATTCAACGTGGATCTCCATCACTTATTCATTGATTTTCGTCAGGCATATGATAGTGTGGAGAGGAATGAAATGTACAAACGACTGAAGAATCTGGGACTGGATTAATTAGGCTCGTAAGAATGACTCTGAAAGATACTAGGAGTAGAGTAAAGATCCAGGGAAAGTTTTCAGGAGATTTCAAGTAAAGAAGGGACTAAGACAAGGAGATCCTCTCTCGCCTGTGATATTCAACCTGATTCTGGAAGTAGCAATCAGATGTATAAAGATGAGCCCAAATGGCAAAATTTACAATAGATTGACGCAGCATCTAGCATATGCCGACGATGTGCTAATGTCGGCCAGAACAATGTCAGCTTTATTGGGGGCATTGCAAGAATTTGAGGGGGCAGCAAGGAGACTTGGCCTCGCTGTAAACAATGCCAAAACAAAATACATAATAACAACGAGAAGCGGGACATACTGGAATGGACCAGTAAAGATCGGTGACCGGGAATTCCTTGGATGTGAGTCCTTCAGATACCTGGGAGGGATGTTGTCAAGAAACAACGACATGACGATGGAAGTTAAGGCAAGAATTACAGCGGGCAACAAGTGTTTTTATGCTCTATGGGAGGTCTTTAAATTTAGGAATCTATCCCGAAACAGTAAAATATTAATTTACAAGGCAGTCATACGCCATGTTGTGGCATATTGCAGCGAGACATGGGTCCTAAAAAAAGCAGCCAAAGAATCCCTCAGAATTTGGGAAAGAAGAATATTAAGAACTATATATGGCCCTATTAAGAATGGCGAGCAATTCAGAATGAGAAGCAATGAACTGATGGAATTGCTAGCGGAGCCAGACTTAGTCACGGTCATTAGAAAGAGAAGGCTTGGCTGGTTGGGTCATGTTGAACGCATGGATCCGAAGAGACTTCCTCGAAAAATGGTGTGCGATAATCCGGGAGGAAGGAGAAAACGCGGGAGACCCCGATTGAGATGGAAGATGTGGAAGAGGATCTGCGTAAGATGGGAGTGCGGAGATGGAGGAGATTTGCTTCGGATAGAGAGGAGTGGAGCAAGATGTTGGAGGAGGCCCAGGTCCTGCAAGGACTGTAGCGCCAGACTGTGAGTGAGTGATAGATACCTAGCAACCAAATTGCGAATTTAAAATTATATTTTTCAATAATTGAGATCTTAAAAGATGGATAAATATAAAACTGAAGTGTATATGGGACAATCGAGGGTTTCTAACAGAGACAAGTTTTATTTATTTGAATTTATTAATAACAGGCCCTAAAACCTTTACTCATAGATAGGTTTCACTCTTAAAATCAATAAAAGCGGAAAATATATGGTATCAAGTTTATTTCTAAACAAACATAAAATTTTATTTGTGGAAGGAAGTGGTCCGGGTAGAGGTCAATGAATTTCTCTTAGAATATTCTAATAAGAGAAATTGACCTCTACCCGGACCACTTTCTTCCACATATAGTATCAAGGTCAACTATTATCATTTAATATAAAATTTTATTGATATAGATGCAAAACTCTTCTCTTTTTTTCGGTTGGCTGACCTCGTAGATCTTTGACACCCTTTACCTGCCTTCTCTACCTCTGTCTATCTTGGGCCGCTTGTTTCCATTCTGCTACATGCAGTTTTGTTGACCCTGTCCATCCATCTGGTCTTTGGCCTCCAATGTGGTCTCTTGCCAACTATTGGGGCATTCATAGTTGAACTAAAGAGGCGTCCTGATGGATTACTTCGAGCTATATGTCCCGCCCATCTTAACCTTCTTGCTTTCATCTCCTGAGATATTGCCTGACCAGATTCCCTGAGCGATTCTTTATTGGTCCTTCTCCTCCAAGAGTTTACACTCTAATCCCATACCGCTCCGGTTATCGTGCGAAGGATTTTCCTCGATCTGTTCCAATGTCTCAACTGTAATACAATTGCTATTTTCTAGAATATCAACATTTTTAAAGGAAGCCAATGCTTTTTTAATGTACTTTTTCTTTAATATAATACATATTCAGCTAATTATTCCCAAATATTGAGCGAGATATCAGTATCATCATTGATTGATAAACCTTTGATTATAGAAAGTTTTACAAATTGGATATTTTGAAGTTAATTTAAACTCTCTTTTAGGTTTCTACGGCCACTATTATTACAAAAGACTTTGTTGATTTCTTCTGGTTTAGATCGTGTTGATAAATTTTTCGCCAACGTTTTGCCATCCATGCTGGTGACTTCTTTAGGGCTGAGATGAAAAAGAAGAAATCAGCAGCTTGGCTGGCGAAACGTTGGCGAACAATTTATTAACACGATCTAAACCAGAAGAAATCAACAAAGTCTTTTGTATTAATTTAAACTATTTTTGATAAAATGGTTACCTCTACACGGTGCTTTATGAAAACCTATATAAGGCAAAAATCACTACAATGAGATTTAAAAGGATTATTTAAAAAATTATATTAATTAGTTGTAAAACTAATATTACAAGATTTATCTCTTAGCGGAACAGGAGTAGGAGGGAGGAATGTTTTCGCCAAAAACTTTAATTACCTGAATCAATTAATGTAATTCCGCTGTGAGCTACATTTTTCCTTAATCAGAACTCACATACCGCGATTAGCTTCCTCGATTATTAAATACCATCGGTCTCGATACCAAGTAAAATGGAAGGAAAATTGAATACTGGAATTTTGAACCAAATTCACTCGCTGCAGAAAGGGAATAATGGATTATTTCAAAAGGATTGTTAAAAGCCGAGTTTAGATTTAATTAGCGTTAAAATAATCCGATTAGGGGCCCTCTTTCGCTTTGTTCTTGTAATTTTTTTTCAGAATCAGATTACCTCTAGAACTCTAGAACTTCATCCAGAGTCTCTACGGCAAAGTGAACTATATTATCTCCGTCAATTATTGGTACATTATACCGCCTATGACCGAGAAGTACTAATTAAAGTTTTACTCTAATAAAAAACTAAATAGACAGTCAGGAGGATTGCCGACAGAAGAGAAAACTTTGGAATACCTGTGTCCTTTCTCGAATTTCTAAATCAGTTATAGTCTGAATTATTTAAATTTCAAATTGGTAAATTTAAATTATTGACGTAGTCTGGTTTTCACATATTGATATTCCGAACAATAATTATATAAATTTTCAAATAGTTTATTTATTAATCAAAACATGATGGTCTGCACAAACTCAAAATATCAATAATTTAATTGAAATTATAATTAGTATGTATTATATTGTTTATACCTTGTATTTACATTTGCATACATACTAATGAACTTTATTTTTTTATTTTTAGAATTATTATCATTGAGAAATGAACTTTGCAACCAAAATGTCAGTTGTACAAGTTCATCAATACTTGGATCGTTTTTACTTTCAATCATTTCAAAAAATAAAACATTTAATTATTAAAAATAAAATCTTTAAGGGAAAACGATAAGTTCAACTGTTCATTGATATTTTAAGTTATTATTAGTATCACTTTCACAACTATGAAACGACTTTTTAGATAAATATAATTATTCTTATATCAATGGAATTCTAACCTTTAAACTGTAATTGATTAAATGAAATTGTATAGTTCATACACAGGTCTCTATGTGTCGCCAGTCTCGAGTATGTTGCGACGCGAACCCTAAACTAGCTAAACGCGGCTACAGAAGTTTTCGCTTCAAAAACCCATAAAAACCCAGTCTAAGAACATGTATTGTCCTGTTCGTCCTAAGTAGATTGAATATCTACTTCCTTTTTGATTAAGGTGGCGTCTTAACCAAAAAGTAAGTATTGAAACTTTTTGTAGCAGTCAAATGTTTTCCAAAGTCTAAAGATAAAAACTCTTTTTTACTCATGACTTTATATTACAAGACAAATTGCGTCTCCATCTCATTATCTAATACACAGATAGTGCAATGTTTTATGGAAATCAATATGTTTTATTAATTCTATTGATTTTGGGATGCCATGAGTAATTATTGATGAAAATTACTAAATTACTTATATATTTTAATGTCCTAAAGTTATTTAAAATCGAATTCTTTTCCAGAGATCGATTGTGTGTTAACAAATGTACTAATCAGCCAAATTATTACCATAATTAAATCATCAATATAGTATTCATTAATATATAGTAGATTTGAATTAAGTTAACACCTGAATAATAACAATGAATGTACTGCTATGTTTCTATTCTTAAATATATTTTGAATATATATCTTGATATTTGGGATGCCAGAGTCTCATTTAGGATAAGTACTCAAATTATTATTTATATGCCTTAATCTTAATTGGGTTCATTTCCAGAGGTCTGTTCTTGTGTTTACCAATTTACTAATCTGTTTTACCTTCAATATATTATTTATAAATAAATAGTGTATCTGGGGTATGAAAGCACCAAAAGAATTACAATAAGGATCGTTTATTTATTCTTATCTGTGAACAAGGGTAAATTTGGTTACAGGTCGGTCTTCGCTTTGCCGCTTCGGGAACTCTCCATCTTCCTCAGGGTCTGTCTCTCCAGTCCTCCTTGCTTCTCCGGCCTCGTCTCCAGAGTATCTCCTTCCTTCTCTGTATCTACCTCCTTGATGTCCGTCTCCAGAGTCTCGTTTTATTTGCCTCAACTTTTCTTCTTTCTCCGCCACCTTGGACCATAAAGGCTTCCACCAAAGGGACCAAAAGGTCTTTTCTTTGTCCAAACCATATTCCCTTTCATGTTTGCCACCCGCATCAGTACATAGCAATAGTTTATTAATACGACTTCTTATTTTGATATAATTTAATAAATGCATAAAGACATGAGCAATAATGATTCAGATTGATATAGGATTGCCATAAAATACGTTTGTAAATTAAACTAACACATATTTACCAGAAACTTGACTCTCTTAACTTCTCCCGTGTCGTAGCATCTCCGCACTCTCTCCCAAGTTCGCTTCTGGACCTCCATCGAAAAGTAAAAAAACTGGACTGTCCTCTTCCTCGTCTCTACGAACTCTCCTTCGACTGCCCCTTTTCGGCCTCCAATTTTGGACACTTTATGCCTTGAGGTGGTCTATTCCCTCCCGTACATTCATTATCTTTCTACGTAAGCGATCTAGTTTTTATACATTTTTGTATATTCTTATTTTCTACATTCATATATCTTTTTCTAATAATAAAGCCCGATAGGGCAACATAGCAAGAGAAAATTACTGCAATGAGCAAAATTAAAAATTAAAATAATGAAATATTGGACAGATAATTTCAATTTCTTAAGGGCTTATCGTTGGAATTTTTCCACGGTCTTAAAAATTAAAATCTTATAAAAAGTAAAATTTATAAAAAGTGAAATTCGAAGCAGGAGACATGAATTGAAGATTGGCGGGATAACCTCGGCAACAATGCGGGAAGGCTCCAACAAGAGGATAATGAAGATCGGGTCTCCGTCTATTGTTTAGGTTCAATTTCAGTTCAATTCAATGTTTATTGGTCAAATACTTTCGGTCTCAGGTTTAGGATATTGCGGGAAAAGAAAATTTGATCGGTTCTCATTTTATATAAACAGACTCATTTGCGAATTTTAGGGCATATTACTTAATCTTATTTTTAATGTTAATTTTGTGTGAAAAATAAAATTATATTATAAGTATAAAGAAACAGTTTAGATCTTTGTGTTGAAAGCTGAGTTGCCGTGCCGAAGGTCCGGGTTCAAAATCGGCTGTAGCAGATAATTAATTTAAACTGTTAACTGCCCGAGATGGACTGTGTGAGGTCTTGAGGCCCTCCTTGCCTGACCCAGCTCTGTAAAGTGGACTCAAGTCACTTCGAAGGCTGTAATAGTAATTAAGGATTACATTTGTGTACAAGTTTTAGTTTTCAGTATAGGCTTTTCTGTATTAAGCAATAATTAAATAGCAATATATAATAGCAATCTTACTCTTATTAATTATTCGTTAGAGTTTTTATACAGAGAAACAATCCATAAAGACGCTTTAGGAAGGCAATTATTTCAGGCGAAACCTCAAAAATACCGCTTCATAATTCGGATGATTTTAATTAAAATCCTTTAATTAGTTTAGATATCCACCTCCATAACCGCTCTCAAAGAAGAAAATATATTACCCTCGGTCCAGTTGTGTTTGTAACATAATCAATAATTATAGGCTTCCTTTAAAATTTCTTTAAAATGTAATCGTTCATATTCAATATTTTTTTAATTTAATAAATGACTTCTTATTTATCCTGGCAACCTCTTAGTTTTCATTGATATATTCTCAGTTTACAAATAATGAAATTGGACATTAGACACTTTTTATTATCATTGCAGATTCAAATTTAATTTATTTTTTTAAAATGTTTTGTTAATTAGTACGATCTTACCCGAACGTTCTGGATAATTATTACAATAAATTTTCTATAGAGGAGAAATTTGGAGTGAAAAGGAGTGAGGTAAGTTATTTTCACCCTGTTTTTATAGCTAATAAGTATTTTTATTAAAGTCTGAATCCTATGTGGACGTGTTTCTCTTCTATAGAGGACCATTCTAGTTAATAAAAAGTGAAGGTTGGTACCTAAACCTTTTATTAGAAAGATATTATTTATCAATTTCTATTTCATGTGGCTTAAGCATAATTTTATTCAGCAAAGTATGTTATAATGTCTTCTAAGAAATTCGAATTACTATTTTTATTGTAAGGAAGAAATAGTTGGGGATGTAGTCAATAAAAAGACCTTAATAAGTGTATACTTATTTATTATGTGCCTACGTTTCGGGCTATGAGAGAGAAACAAACA
This sequence comes from Arma custos, assembly GCA_037127475.1. Taxonomy (NCBI): domain Eukaryota; kingdom Metazoa; phylum Arthropoda; class Insecta; order Hemiptera; family Pentatomidae; genus Arma; species Arma custos. Next base: position 27,504,450 of record CM073764.1, on the reverse strand, counting down.
GAAAAAAATATAAAAAACGTTGCAGTAACAAAAATATGGAAATTAAAATAGTGACTAGATATGAAGAAATAGTGAATAGATATGATAATTAATGATGACGAATATTAAAGTGGTTACAGAATATAATAAAATTAAAGTAGTGACAAATAATAATAAAATTACAGATGATGAACAGAAATTAAAATAGTGACAGATATAATAATTAAAGAAATCGAATATAAAATACAGAAAATAAATGTACAGAAAGGATAAAATTTAAACTCAATATAAAGGGGAAAAAATGAGGAGGTAAACAGAAATATGAAGGATTTAGAAAAAACTAGTTTAATTATAGATATAAATGGTATGATACCAGACTTCTAGAGGTTATATAAGTAAAATGTAATAATACAAGAATATTAATTTAATAAAGAATATTAATTAATTTCCATATTTTTGTTTTTTTATATTTTTTATATTACGTTTTTTTATATTTTTTTCTGTTTGTTTCTCTCTCATAGCCCTGAAGATGGCCTACATTGTAGTCGGCACACAATAAATAAGTATACACTTATTAAGGTGTTTTTATTGACTGCACCCCCAACTATTTTTTCCTTACATTAGAAGTTACAGTCAACCAATTCTTCTCTACTATTTTTATTGTATAGTTCGTTCCGTTTATTCTAATATTGTTTTATTCACCTTTCGTTTTAAATAGGTAAATAAAAAACTAAAAAAAAAACTATTAAAACATGAGTCTTCTGAGATTCTGAGTGAGCCTTCCACTTGTAAATATAAATTGTTTATGTCCTTTTTTATCGATTTAGATTGTCAGAGATGGCTTATATATCCTTAAGCCCCTCAATTTTTCAATTTAGTTAGAATTTTTTTTCTAAAATTCATTATTACCAAAATTGTTTAGTTAGTTATCCTAAAGGAATTATCAACTGGAATTGATTCAAACCCTTATCCCCTCATAGTCTTATTTATAAAAGAGCATCGTTGACAATACTAAAAATCATAAAAACCATTGAAATTTTATTATTTTTAAATAACAAAATTGATTTACACTTTTCTGCCCAGAAATTTTCCTACGTAAGCTGGAGTACAGGTATATAGACCAACAATAAGCCAATAACAATCTACCCACCATTATTAAGGCCTCATCTAACAGAAATATGATCTTAGTTTACATAGAAACACTTCAAACAAGAATCGGGTTTAACGTATTCAATTTTCATAAGACATATGATACTGTAACTCCAATATCATCAACTCAGCTCATGAAGGTTTGCCTCTGTGTGAAGGTGGAGGGAAAACCGACCGAGCTGAATTGTTTTCCGTTTTTTAATAGTTAATCAACTTCTTCCTTTTATTTTGTATTCAGCATATTTTGAACCATTTTTATATAAAATCAGCTACACCGAAAAACCATTCAAAGTTTAAAAAATGTTGAAAATTCTTATATATCTTACATAACTATTTGTCAGGGTATAACCGAAGCAATGTGTAAGTGCTAGAATAGTGATAATAGAATTCCTCAATAATATTGTCAATTTCTAAACGTCTGCATTAAAAGACCGAATTTAGACCGAAATTTATCTCGATAAATAACTTAATTTTACTGTAAATCAATTTATATTATTAACTAATTGGAATAAATTTTTACTGGCGGTTAAAATGGCTCTGAATATTTAAGATGAGACTTACAAAACTGATTTTAAGCAGCATAATGCATTAGGAAAGCTTTTCTTGTTGCATTATTATAATTTTTTCGACAATGCTTCAAATGCCGTTACTATTTCTACAAGATGCCCTTTGAATGATAACTTTTATACAACTATAGTGTTCTGTTTTTTCTTTCAGACCGAATGTTTAAATCCAAATAATAATTTATTTAGAATGAAGCGCTATTTCTTATATGATCAAAACCTAATTTCGTACCACACCAATGCATTTTAGATATTTCATAACCAGGTTTAGTTTATAAAAAGTTAAAAGTATAACAGTTTATAGTAATTAGTATAAATATAGCTCTTTGGTATTATTTTTCCATAATTTTTCTCCATACCCTCATGTTCAGATTTTTCGTACGGTTGCGGAGTTGTACCAAGCATTTCATATAATTAAAATATTTATAAAGAACTCATTTTTCTTGTTATATTTATAAACAGCAAATAACCTACTGAATGTAAACGAACGCCAAGCAATTTATCTCAAACCCCATTCGTTGTTATGTGTGCCATAAATTTGGCCAAACTAAGACAGTTTGTAAAAAGTAACCACTGTGTAGATTTATAATTCCACTATAAATAGAAACAGGCACAAGAATGCTCAAATTACAAATCTTGAAGCTCAAAATCAACTGGTGGTTGAAAATCGTACTAGTGTGTAATAATAGACTAACTAAAATATGCTTTAGTAAAATGTTATCGGTTCAAAAGTCCTCTACTAATTTAATCAAATTGAGTCAACTTGAGGGTATTATATCTGACTTAGGATATGGCTGGCTGTAGGCTCAGCAAAAACCCCAATTAGTACTCAAACATAAAAACGAAATAATAAATAAATACGGGGAAAAGTTATACAACCACGACGAATACAGAGCTATGTGCTCTCAGTACAATGTTTTGTACAAAAATTTATTCTGTAGATCTTCATTACAGCCATACATGACATTAGATTTTCCCGTTGAGAGAATAATACTCATAATAAGCCAAATTAGAGTTTCCCCCAGTAAACAAATAGTAGTTTACTACAATAAAAATACCCACAGAATAAATACCGAAGACAATTGTCCTCTATGCGTAAATGAATCACGTGATGATCTAAACCACATTCTTTTTGACTGTCTATTTTACACAGAACCCAGAAACAAATATGTTAGTTCATACGAGCACAATATTTATACAGTACTCAACCCCAAAGACAATGATGTAATAAATCTCTGTAACATCTTAAATAAAGCCCTAAGTATTAGAATAGCTCTCACTCATTGATACATATATGTTTCTTTACCCACAAAACAAAATAATACTTTTGAATTATATAAGTTTTAACTAAAGAATTTTCCATATTTTGATGTAGAGTTGACTCATGGCCATATTTACGATTTTACCTTCATTACAATGTTTAGTATTATAATTAAATACTTTATTTTTCTGTATTTTTACTATTCTGTTTGTTTTGTTTTTTTGTATGTACTATTATTTTTGTAAAACTTCTAACCAAACTCTCTCTGTATTTTACAATTGTAAAAATCAGAAATAAATAAGAATAAAAAATGTAAACGAAACGTCATAAGTGTGATCAGCCAGCATTGAACTTCTAATAGACAGTGGTATGCCTCTATAAGAAAGGTTATTACTTGTTGGTGACTATTTCCATCTTAAACGAGGACGATAGAAGTAGTAATTAGTCTCAACTTCTATAATAAAATGCCACGCAAAACCTTTTATTTGTTCAGTTACTGGGAGGGTGGATTTGCATTACAAATTAGCCTGTACCTTTAAAAGAACCATTTAATGAACCTTTGAGTTTAAAGTTCGCTCAGAAGGTTTCTTCATTACTTTCATCAGCTGGATATAGATTGCACTCTGAAAATAAGATCAGAGAGCTTCTATTTATTTATAAATTCAAAATTGTGGATTTATTATTATTTATAGGCCGTTCTTATATTATTTTATTAATACAGAAACAATACTACAACTGAAACATTAAAAATTGAAATACTATTCATGTATAACCAACACGCAAAAACATATCAGAACATTTTTTAAACGTAAATATGGTCTTGATTAACGTTGAATAAAGATTATTAGCTAAAGCCCGGAGATTTGAACTGACGGTATTTTAAGCTCATGTCTTCAATCGATTCTAAAAGTCTTTGATTAATTCTAAAAGTATTATACTATATAAAAAATATAGCTAATTTTGCTATTAAACATTTAAAACGATTATAAATGATACAAACGATTCAAAATATGGAAATTGGAAATAATATTACGTAAGAGCGAAAGGAAAAATATACAAATAAAACAGTTATTATGAACAAAAAAATTAGCATTATCATTAAGTGGTGATTCAATACTATTTTATTTTATTCATCCAATGCCAGCACGTGGCATTTCTGCCATATGCCGCCGATCCTCCCAATATAGACTTTCATCGTCATCGTTGTGTAGAATATCTGTAAGACCACTGCAATGTCGTAAATGTGCACCGTCCATTATACCAGAAAGACAAATGGGGCAATTATCGGATTCTGTGATACCCATTGAAGTGAGTCAATACTCAAAAGCTTTACGAGCTCCGATGCCACACGTTCATAGTTAAATCAATATATAAAGAAATATACATACGTTATCTATCTTGATCACTTTTTTCTTTGCCTTGTCATTTTTTCTTTAATTTAGAGACACACTATTTCAGTATCAGCCTCATGGCGCAACGAAACTACTCTATAAATTTCCAGATATTTTACTACTTTAATTTTTCATTTCAAATAAGTAGCTCCTAGATAAGAAAAACAAATTAATACTTTTCAAGTATTTAGTCGATAAAATTCATAGATATCCCTTTAATTTACTGCTGCTTTTGTCTTGAAACGCATGTAGATATTTTCTCTATCTCCTTATTGTATTGCATTTACAAGTAACATAGTTGGTTTGATTTTGTCTTTTATCTTTGTTTCCATAACTTTTATTTACTTTATCTACTGCATTTCGTAATTATAAGGTAAATTTAATTAGTGTTCCCTAATGAGCTTACCTCGTAACTACATGATTGGATCCGAATAAATCATATCGTACATTACATTTCCTACGATATAATGACCTACAAATATAGCTTTCATGCATTACCATGTAAATTTTTATTTAATTATCTAGCCTACAATTTTGTATTATTATATTATATTTTGTATTATATTTACTAGTATTGTTTTCTCAAAGTTGAAGAAATAACAGTTTACTGATTTTACATATTTTATCTTAAACATTTGTAAATATCAATGACTTTTTTTTTTAGTTTTGATCAATTTCTTGTTTTAATTTTAATACTTTAGTGTACACAAACCACGTTTCAAAGAAACGAATTTATTATTACAATTTGTTTCTAAGTTAATGTTTTATTATTGATTGCCCTTCAATCCTTTTATTTTATTTTAATGTGTGTACCCTAATACCTTATTATCAACACTAGGAGGGACATAATATGGGTGTAATGAATGCAGTGGCGAGGTGTTTGGGGATGTAAACCCCCTAATCGTAATGGATGAGGTTCTAACTGCACAGCGCACTAATGTCTCGGATCCTCTGTATTGTTTCCCTCCACTAACTAACTAACTGATCTCTTCCCATTTTATTGCGTTTCCATGTATCAACAAAATTATTTTGAATTTAATGGAAGTATAAGCAAGAGAAGAATATCCAAAAGAAAGAGAAGGAAAATTTAAAAGTACCTTGTATATCGATATATTTGTATACTATCGATTCTTTTTTCCTTATACTATTTTAATAAAATAGATAAATAAAAAAAATAGTTTCTTTTTAATACCGACATTGTTAAGCTAGAAGTTGGTATTGGACGGATCGAGTTTCATAGATTTTAACGTTGACTTCAGTATCATATTCTTAATGTGCCTATATGTGTATCTTGCATTTTAAGGCCCTAAAATCTCTACTAATTATTGAGATGACATAACATGACGTGGCAATACTGTCGTTAACACAATTTCTTTTTGGTGGATGGAAAACTCCTAAAGCTTTCTAAACAGTTTGAAATCAATGAGTATTAACATTTGAAACTTCCATTCAAAAACTATATTTGAAATTATAATATATTATAGTTAAATTATAAATATAAATTATGTTAATTATATTTAAATTTTTAGAAATTAAGTAGGAAAAAACATTATCCAGTAAATAAATTCTTCATTTATTAAGACTTAAGACGTTTCGAGTACAAATTTTAAAAAGTTTAATTATTATATTATTCTTGTCCTCAAGTCTTAATTATTATGATATGATTGTGGAATAATATTCATGGAATGTTTTTGTTAATGCACCACCTCCCCCTCTTTTTATTTTTGCACATTGCGTAATATAATTGTAATGATTTTTATTTTTTGCAGCCTTTCCCAAATCGACCTTTAAATCCCACACTAACTCTGGAGGGTTTGATGGAATTCCCATCTGATAAAGTAATTGATCCATTGATTCTAGCCGCTACTCCATTTAATTAATACATTTTTTTCTACAAATCTCAGAATCTCTAATTTCCTGGAAAAAACCTTCAAAAAATCTCGAAGTCCTAAGGATTACTGCTCAATCGTCTATTTTGTCTAACCCACTAAAAGCAATGGGATAATCGCAAAAATCTGACTTATTTTAAGCTTTCCAATATCTCTATGCTCTTGAAACCAGTTTCTAATCAGGAACCTTCACATATTCCGATCTGGTCAAATTCACTAATGACGTGCTTAACGCAACGAACGTATAGATAAACAACAGTACAAATACACTCTGACTTCATTGAAGACTTTGATTCCAATGATCTCGTTATCTTTTTAAATAAATTGAAATCCTAATCCTTTTTTGTGACCCTTAGTTTTAATCCTTTCTTTCCGATTGTATAAACTCAACTTAGTTGTGTACATTTTCCTCAAGAAAACGACAACAAAATTGCAAAATGAAATAATTTGGGGAACGAAATGTTGAAAAAACTCACTTTTTCGGCACCTATAATTTTGTTCTGAAAAAGAAATAATATTATATACAGGGTGTCCCATTTCAAGTAGATCACATGTTTTTAAGTTTTAAACGAAACAAAATTCAGAAAAACGATTCAGGTAAAAGTTGTGGTTATTCAGGCCTAGTTTCAAGAAATAAAAAAAACATTTTTCGGTTTTTCACTTTAAATGATCAATATCCATCAAAAAATGTAGTTTCCTCTTGACCCCCCATTTATTATTATTTTTCTGAAATGTACAATCGAAAACATGGAAAAAATGTATTATCCATTTTTTTCTATCTTTCATAGGTCAAGTAGAAGTATCTATATTGTTTAATTTTTAGGCCAGCATTTTTTCTATTATTTTCCCATGTCATGTTCAATATATGGTCAAGTGACATAGTTACAGAATAATGTTCTTTTCATTTCTGTCTATATTGAATCTTTTATTAAAGAATCTATAACAGCAGGAAATAGTTGTTATTCCTTGCAGAAAAGAGTGTTCCAATTTAATTCGCTCACTAAAAAAAGGTACTATAAATGCATAACAATCAGTAATACTCCCGGGTAGAAGAACCATTTATATTTCTGGTGTATGTGTATATGTTTATATATATATATATATATATATATATATATATATATATATATATATATATATATATATTGTATTTTAGTTCTTGAGTTTCAGTCTTTCTTGAACTTCTTAGGCGACGTTTCGAGACTAGGTTAGTCTCATACTCATGCCCTGACAATGAACAAATGAGCTTTTAGTAAAAACATTAAATAGCACACTAAAATAGATGTAAAATGACCTGTGTGAGTTGTAATAGATAGGGTGTACTTACAAGTTCTAAAGAATGAATCAGTTTTTCATTAATCAGTTGCCTCGCAAAACAGCATAAAATGTTTGTATTGCAATTGCTATGATCAATGAGTAAGTAATCCATTTTTTAGGAACAGCAGTTTATTTAATTGTTTATTTAATTTTCCATAACAGTCAAGATAAGTAGAAACCAATATATATATATATATATATATTTATTATTTATAAACAATTATATATATTAAATTAAATTATATATATATTATATTATATTTTAGTTTAAATCCTTCTTAAATAAATGGAGTTTTAGAAACAAAAAAAAAACTATAGTCATGTATGTGTGCGAGACAAAGGCCCCTGACCAAAAAATCAGGTCTCCCAGGAAATAAAAATATTAAGGTGGATGGGCTATGTTGAAAGAATGCCAGACGACAGGATACCAAAGAAGATGGAAAACCGGAAGACAAACGACGTAGAGGACGAGTTCGGATCAGATGGATGGACGATGTGGAGGAGGACCTAAATATCCCGTAAGGACTTGGAAATTTTTGAAGGCTTTTTCCTAGCCGCTGGGAGTACGGTGATGGAGGAAATTAGCGCGGGATCGCGGAGAGTGGTCGGCTGAGGTGGGCGAGGCCCGGGTTCTTGTAGGACCAGTGTTATTTTAAATTAAATTATATTTTACAAAAAATATTATGGTAATTGAAGGTTTCTGTTGCCACGGATCCATGTATTAAACAAAATAATTTAAAAAAAATCAATATATTTCATTTTTCGGGAATACCATATATTTCTTATTAAAAATAAGTACTTGAATATTCCAACTTCAGAACGGGAGTGACATAATTGAACTTAAGAAAATCCTAAGAGTTTTCGAATTTTTCGAAGTTTCGAATTAAACAGTTTGAGCACAAAAGTTTAAATGTATCTTTATAGTCTGCGACACCAATTTTCGATTAAAAAAAAAGTATTTTTGCTTTCCAAAAAATCCGTTTATTACTTGAGCTTGAGTAATTGCTATGTTAAACTACCGCAGCGAATTTATAATTTAAAACTTATTTAATATTTCGTTCATCGAGACCTTGATATCTAGTCTTAGAAATTATAAAAATATATAAGAAATAATCAACTACAATTGAATTTTATTTTATTTTAATGTTTCCCTCGTAAGGTGATGTAGTAAATTTATATTCAACCACTTATTTCAATGAAATACTTTTAACTAATAAATAAATAACTTTGCAATTTTCACAATTACTACTCTCGGTACTGGCTGGAACTTATATTTATTAAAAATGGGATAACGAAAAATAACCTACTTCATAAATGGAACTACAACGATCGTGTAATCCACTTTCATTTAGATGTACGTCAAGGGCGTACGGGAGTCAGAATGTCTACAATAATGGCTGGAAGAAAACGATACGGCATGCATTTTTTTACTGTAATATATCTCTTATTTATATAGTACATAAGAGTACATATGCCAACCACCATCCAAGGCTCTCCCCCTCTCCTGTGGTGTCCCTCAGGGCTCTCTGTCCCCTACTCTATTTTCAATTTATATAAATGACCTTCCCCACCTCATCCATCATTCCAAATACCATATCTACGCCGATGATTTTCAAATAAACCTGTCCTTTCCCCCATTACTAGCCACAAAACATTACAAGATGATCTGAACCGAATAAGCCAGTGAGCACTGACTAACAAGTTGAGGCTGAATGCGGAGAAGACAAAGGCGATAGTAATAGGTTCCAATCACCTCCTTAAAAAAGTTCCTCATTTCCCAACGCTTTACTTAAATAATGTTCCCGTCAAATTTATCCTAACAGTCAAAAACCTCGGAATCACTTTAGACCAATCCCTCTCCTGGAAAAGTCATATTTCCAATATATCCCGCCGTACTTTTTCTATCCTGAAGAGACTAAACTATATCCGTCACCTATTTCCATTTGAAACTCGTAGACTCCTAGTTACCTCTTTAGTATTCCCCCATTTCGACTACTGCTGCGCTGTATATGGGGATGTCTCTGTGGAGCTCGAGGCCAAAATTAAACGTTTGATGAATTGCTTTGTACGCTTTGTCTTCGGGATCCCCAGGGACGCCCCTCTCTCCCGATTTTATGAAGAGTTGAGGTGGTTGTATCCTTCCTATCGCCGTAAGCATTTCCTTGCATCCTTCCTCTATCAAGTTATCCAATCCCGCCGTCCATTATACATCTATGAGCTCCTCAAATTTAAATCCTCCATCCATTCCCGTGATACCCGTTCACACCGATTTGTATATACAGGCCCATCGAACCGCTGCTTTTGACAGATCGTTCCTGATTAGGTATATTCCCTGTGGAATTCTATCCCTTTTTCCATTCGCTGTTCCAAGACCCTTCCTACCTTCAAATCCCGCTTATTTGATTACTTCCTATTATTGATTATTTATTACTTCCTACCCCACCCAGTTCTCCGAAGGGCATACATAAAATTACCAACATAATATTATTTATATGGTTTATTCATTTTTATTTTTTTTTATGTGAAAATTTTTTTTAGTAATTATTTTTATTTTATTTAGGTTCTATTTCATCATCATAAGAAGTTATTTTTTTTTTATTTATTATTATTTAATCAGCTGTATAGATTGACTTATCCGCTTTTTTTTTTCTTTGTACTCTGATGCACTAAAGCCCGCAATAATGTACAATTATGTTATTCTAAAGGGACTTGTCCCAGAATAAATAAGGAATTTATTATTATGTAATTTGTAAATAAAGGAGGGTCAGAAAAAAAAACATTGGTAGATATTATAATTTAATTATTATTTTTAAAATGAGAACATTTTATTTAAAATATAAATAATGTACTGCGGTTAATAGCATTACATATAAATTCGAATCGGATATGTTATTCCTAAAAGTATAATGTTTAGTCAGGGATATGTTTTGTTTAATTTAGAGCTGAAATATGTTGATAGAAAAATTATATAAAACATTATTGTCGAATAATAATTATAGAATCTAAATGGTATATTGTTTGGTACTCACTTGTCTATTGTGAGTACCAAACAAAACACCAGGTTTTGACGAAATTTATCCTGCCATGCTAAAAAGAGGTTCTCGAAATCATCACAGGCAGGCTCTCCACTCTATTCCAGGTCTGTTTGGCCTATAGTTATATCCCAAACGCCTGGAGAGAAGGCTAATTATCACCTAAAGGTTAAGGCAGCCGCAGGATGCACCCAAGGAGCAGTTCTTTCCCCACTCCTATGGAACCTGATAGTGGACGAACTACTACACTTCCTAAATTAGGCGGTTTTCCAAGCGATAGGCTATGCAGATGCATAGTTTGATCAGCAAACTATCTCAGAGTTGATGACAATGGCACTGAGAATGGTTGTGAGTTTGTGCACAAAAGTAGAATTGAACATCAATCCTAATAAAACAATCAATGTACCTTTTACCAACAAAAGGGCACTGAGGGAGCTCAACCCCCCAAGGATGAAAGGGATGAGCATTGAATTAAGTAAGAAGGTTAAATACCTCCGCGTTATCATGGACAGTAAATTAAACTGTAATGAACATATCGATTATGTTACCAAGAAAGTCACTAGAATTGTGTGGACTTATAAGAGACTTTGTGGCAGCAAGTGGGGAATTAGCCCCAAGATGGCTCGTTGGATTTACACAGCAGCAGTCAGGCCCTTGAAAACTTATGGCTTAATAGCCTAGTGGCACAGAGCTGGTATCCAACAAAATAGATCAAGATTAGAGAAGGTGCAGCGGCTCGGGTGCATCATGATCACTGGGGCCATGAGAACCGCCCCTGCCGCTTCACTACAGGCTATACTTGATTTAACACCTCTTGACATTCTAATTGAAGCTGAGGCATTGAAGAAAGCCTACAGCCTAGTGAAAATAGGAGGGATTAAGAAACGCACCAATGACTTTGGACACAGAAGTGTCTTTGATATAATTGAGCGAAATGCGGAGTTGAAAAATCATTCAGACTTAATGCTGAACAAATATAACTTTTAAAAAAGAGTCCACGCTAACACACAGGCGATTTGAAAAAAAGCAATAATGATTGATTTTATCCACCCAATGGTCTAAATGTGTACACGGATGGATCCAAAGGGGAGCATGGTGCCGGCTCCGGATTTTGTTTTAGGGGTTTCCGGGGCACAGGCTATTACTTAGCCCTTGGCACGACACCCACTGTATTTCAAGCGGAAATTTGGGCAATACTTGCAGGTAATTAAATTTCTTACTGATAGTCAGGTAGCATGCAAGGCATTACATAATGCAGTAACAAAATCCAAACTAGTGGAGGAATGTTGTATAAGACTTGATAAACTAGCTGTACATAACAGAGTTAACATATTTTGGATCCCTGGGCATAGTAATAGCAAACAGGAAATAAAGGGTTCAACAAATTGGCAAAGAAAGGGGCAGAAATTGCTCCAATAGGACCAGAGTTAGGGGTACCCCTTTCCCTGGCTAAGGATACAATTAACAAACAAGCAAAGAGGAAGATAAAATCGTGTTGGGATAGACCCAAGATAACGCATACTCAACTTTTATAAAGGATCCCAACGACAATCTTTCTGAGAAAATCAAGAATGAAGCTACTCACATGTCGAGAACCGACCTTAAAAGCATGGTTGAAACCATCACTGGGCACTACTGTAAACTCAGGAAACATATGCATCGTTTGGGAATTCAACAAGAACCTCGGTGCAGATGGTGCACATGGTCGAAAAAGGACATTTTACCTTGGACCTGGAGGACACTAGGAACTTCAAGAATTGAGATTCAAAGACTATATAAAATTTCTCAGAAGTCTAGACCTAGATTAGGGATTTTTAGGACTCAAGCACAATGGGCCTATTTAGGCCGAAGTGCATGGTAACAAATAAGAGTCAAACATAAACAATAATTGGTACATAGTTACTTCTTGGTTGTCAAATTGAGATGGTACCTAAAAAGAAATATTTAAGATCTAAAGCAGCAATAATGACGGCGATGACCACTGATGGCAGAATGATCATATATTATGAAAAAAAAAATAAAATAATACTTTGAAATTTAAGACCGAAGGAGGATGACTAAACTTGAAAAGGGTGAAGGCATTATATTGTTACGGGCTAAATATTATAATATTATATTATTATAAATATAAATATTATAATCTAGGCCTAGCTCCCATTTAATTATTACAATGATATAAGATTTTACTAATTCTAGATAGCTTAACTAGTTACAATAGTTTCTATGAATATATTACACTACAATTTATAACTAATAATTAACACTTACAGTTCACTAGTCCACCGATCGTAAGATTCTCCAAGTATCACAAACTGACACTCAGTAACAAACAGAAACAGTTTATTACACTCGCGAGACTGTTACAGTTCACTGATACACTTATTACACGGGCCGGTTCAACACTGACTAGTTTATCACACTGACACTCACTTATCACAGGTCTTCTCTGGTCTACTCTCAGACTAAGACTGACTGGCTCGAGGTGAAGGAAGTATTTAAATAGGCAAGGCCGAACATTCTAGAACACGGAGGGGCCAGAAAATTCTGGAATCTTCTTAATCCTTTTCCAACAAAAGGAGACGATCTAGAACGGTCCTAATCCTATTTTATCTTCGCCGCTAATCCCCTTGCTTCCGTCTTCCTGCCGGCGCCCGTAACAATATCACTATGTAGCGTAACCTATCACGGTTAGGAATTATTGAAGCAATACCAAAATGCCCTGAATATGTAAGGTAGTCATTATCGCCGGTCTTAATAACTAATTTATAAAAATAAGAATATAGTGCACTGATAATAAAAGATATAACCTCAAACATCGTGGATTTTAGTTGTTTTTTTTTCATCAACAAATTAAACTTTGACCATCTCAAGATTTTCTCTTTCTCCCTCACTATCTTGTTTTGATTTCGTTATTTCCAAATAAAGAATGTATTATAGTACATATAGAGTAAATGGTCTGGAAAATACATACAAAATTATTTTAACGGAAAGGCATTTTATTTATGATGAACATAATATTTTGGCTCATTTAAATTTCAGAAATTAAATCAACTACATCTCCCAACGTGAATATAATTGTATTTAAATTAATGCAATTTTGCTAAAACATTTACTGTAATACACATACATCATACAGCACAGTTTTGTATTTCATGTAGCAGGAATTGATTTTTTTTAATTCATCTAAAACGATTTATTGTATGATACTTTAACCATTATGAGGTATAATTTATTTTATTTTATTCTAAACACTCGTAATGATTTCCACAATGTTTTTAGTTTACACTATATTACGCAAGTAATGAAAATACTGGGGATTTTCTTAAAAATTATATAAACTAACAATTATTGACATAGCTCAATGTATTTTTCATATTGTTCATTTACTTTACTACACATTTACTACACTAGTCATACAATACATATATAGTCATAGAAAACTATATACATTTATAACTAAACGATAAAATAAACTAAAAAAGTAATTAATTAAATCTGAATTAAGTTTCTAGGTCTATACCTAAATGGGGCGTGATTAAAAATATTAATCAGTTTTTTGTGACCGAAGGGAGGATCTTAAAGAAAAAAAAAGTAATCGAAACCGATTAACTAATTGTTTTATTACTAATTACTAATAAAATTAAAGCAATTATTTTTAAGGCGATCCTTAGCATTACACTTTCCGCTTTTGATCTAAGTGGCTGTCAGTGGGCCCCCGAGATAATACCCCACAAACTGACATTGTCGCCTCTACAGACCGTGTCACATCTATCATCTCCTCTATAGATCATTTTTTATCCAAACACTCTCCTTACTCCCCTATTTTACTCAAGCTTCTGATAACAGTTGTTTGTTGATTATTTTAATATATATATATATATATATATATATATATATATATATATATATTTTAAAATATATATATAGTAAATTCATATGTATATATATATATATATATATATATATATATATATATATATATATATGTATATACATATAAATTTAGTTTTTATAAAGGATCCCAATGATAATCTTTCTGATAAAATCAAGAAAGAAACCGCTCACATGACGAGAACCGACCTCAAAAGTATGGTTGAAACCATCACTGGGAACTCGGGAAACACATGCACCGCTTGGACTTTGAACAAGAGCCTCGGTGCACAGAGGAGGACGAAACCTCCTGGCACATTCTCTTTGAATGTATAGCACTAAGTTGAAAGAGGACATTTAACCTTGGCCCTGGAGGACACAAGGAACTTCAAGAACTGAGATTTAAAGACTATCTAAAATTTCTCAGAAGTCTAGACGTATGTTAGGGATCTTTAGGACTCAAGAACAATGGGCCTTTTTAGGCCGAAGTGCATGATAATAAACAAGAGTCACACATAAATAATAATAAAAATATATATAAATTTAATTTAAACTTCTGGAGGATATTTAAATATATAGACTTGGACTTAATTCCTATTGATAGGCAGAAAGTTTTCGTACTGAATTTTTGGTTTGCTAATATTAATTAATCTACTTTTCAGCAATTTTTATATTATTTCTGATTCAATCAATTATTTTTGTTGATTGTTTTTTTTTATGCAATTTTTGTATACTAATGATTTAAGTAATCATGCAATTTTTGTATACTAGTGATAGTTAAAAGATTATCATTCTGTTAATTGTAAATTATCATAATTTTATTCGTTACAGTTAATATTATTATCAACAGTTAATATGTATTCTTAATAATGAGATTTTTTTTTTTAAATTTACAACATTAATTGACTATAGAGGACATGGTGAATTTAAAAAAAATTTTAAATAGAATAAAACCACTTAAATTGAGATGAATGACTTATGGTCGAATTGTTAACCATATAATAGGGAAAAAATGAAACAATTTAAACAGAGGATTGAGAATGGCCTAGGCCGAAACGTATCTCGATAAATAAGAAATACAAAGTTTTTACTCGAAATAGGTTTTTTTTTCCAATTTTCGAGAAGAAATTTACAACTGTGTTATAACACTGACTTATGACAATGACTAGTGACTTAAATGGTACCCATTAAACCTACCTCCTTCATACCACTCGTCTCATTTGATTTATTTGTGTACGCATTATTAAATTCTATTAAAATTAAAATTTTCTCTTTAAAATTAACACTAAAAGATTGTTGTTTGTTTGTTCATTTAACGTCACTTTATGATGCTAAACCAGCAATCGAACGATGCTACAGTGGGAGCTCTAAATTTTGTCTATCCAGGTTTAATTAGGATATGGATTTTTAACGTGACATCGTAGAGGCTCATTAACCCCCGTTTAACGTCCCTTCCAAAGGACGGCGTAACTAAAGACTTTTTTTGTGAAATACTTTCATAAGTTCTGAATAACTCCAAAGATGAAATTACATGAAAAATGGAATTTAAAAAGGGTAGACATAGAGGTATTTTTGTTGAGAGGATGGGGAAAACATATTTCCAAAAAGAGAAAAGCGGCTAGAGCGGCATAACAATTAGTGTTTTGTTATTACATTTTGTATTTTAAATTCCCATTAATATGAATAAAAAGGTAACTGTTATCAGTATCAGAATTACCAGTGTTCAGATTATAAACCGTTGCAGGTAACAGTCCAGCTACTCAAGTAGCAAATACCAGTAAATATAATGAATGAAACATAATGACAAGGAGATAAATCCCAGTTGTAGTACTCAAATAACAAACTCAACTTAGAAAGTAACGAGGCCATCTTCTTTTCAGACACCTGAGAGGATTAACGGGAATTGAAACGCTGGAATTGCGACTAGTGGGTTTGTGTAAAAAACAAATGAGATATTGAGGTCATTATGGATCGCCTCATTCTTAACAAATTAAGAAGCATTGAGGATTTTACGAAGGACAAGTAAGGGTTGGATACGAGAAGAAGTCAATGGCTTTGTGTAGCCCCAAAGTTCTACTTCGTAAGTCCAAATGGCTCTTATGATAGTCATGTATATGAGTCTTATGTATTTTATAATTAATTGGGAGCTTAGGGCGTTTGTCGAGTAGATGTTGAAGTAGCCTGATACGGTGAGTAGTTTATTGTCTTTTCAGTCTATTAAGGTGATTCCAAGTAATTTACAATTTAATTTAGTTATTAATATAGCTGGTTTTACTTTGTTTTGGTTATTTTTCTTTAATAGTTTATTTCTCTTATTTTGTAAATGAATTTATATAAAATACCGTATTTTGAACATTGTAAAACTTTTGTAGACATTCATATTTTTTGCCATTATGGAAGATTATGGAGTATGAAGATAAAAATAATTAGTGGTCATTATTGGATTTATCCCGTAATCGCACGATTGGATCCGTATAAATTATATCGTAAATATATAAATATAATTTGCAGTGATAAACTCTTTTATACAAGTACAGCACTTTGACATGTTGATGGTTATTTATTTAAATAAGTAATTAATTTTGTATTATTCATTTGTCATCTATTATAAGGATTTCCTCAAGGCTAAATAAATAACAGTTCATCACAAAAACTGTAGTTTGAGTTTGTATAAAAAAGACAGTGAGGGTTTCAATAAAATATAAATGATTAGTATAAGGCTGTATAACTCGAACATAGATTTTCTTTTATTATTAAACATGTAAAATAACCTTTAAGCATATATATTTTTTTTAATTTTCGTTTCTTTGGCCTTTTATTAAAACGCACCCAATTATTACTACATGGACACTCAACATGCGTGTATACCAACTTCACTAATGACCAACAATTTCACTTTTTGAGCCTTATGTTTATTGTTTGAAAGGCCTGAATGAAATCATGTTCATTATGACAAAGACGATATCATATAATGGTATAATATAACCACTACAGCCACTTTGTATAATACTGGCTTAAACCCAATACTGTGTATTATATTTTTAGTATAAGTCTTTCTTTTAGTATTATAATTATAGTATATATATATTACAGTTATATTATAGTTAGTTATACTCTCCCATATTCAATTGCTGCTTGATTTGTTTTATTTTATTTTATTATAAAGGAGAGATTCAAGCGATAGTCAGTAAATCGAAAATTTAAATAATAAAGATTAAATAATTCAGAATTCTATTCGGAGTCGCAGCATCTACTACCAACCAACAGGTTTATTTCTAACAAATGTAATAGCCAAGAAGAAACTTTATAGAGGCTAGGATAGACTGCCCTAATAATATAGGGCAGATATAGTGGACAATATTTTTTTCTGTCTTCAGCCGGATTCAAATTTGGCTGAAACATTAAGTACTAAAGGCCTTCAAAATGGGAGTGAATTAATGGCCTGTAAGCCAGTTATTTTTTAGAATATTATGTAAATTATGGAGGGATAATAAGTAAGCCAAAATACATGCAATGTTTAATGAGGATACCCTACGTACTATAACAAAGCCTAGGAAAGAGTTGGTAGTCGACAGATTGAATAAAGAATCACAAGATATTTTAGGCGACCAAAACCTAGTACGGACCTCGCAGTGCAGAACGGACCGAAAAGAAGAAAAGTGTTTCTCTTAAATTTAACATATCTATAAACCAAACATATTAAAATAAAACTAGAAGGTTTCCTACTGACTGACAGAAAAATTAAAATTGTAAAGAATATGGGAGGTGCTTGTAAATCTAAAGACGGCTGTTACAAAAAAAAAAAAAAAAAACCAAAGCCGCAGCACGTGACAACACTTAGCATGACTTGAATATAAAATTACCTCATACAGACGGGTTTATACATTTAAAAAGGTTGATTTAATACATGAAAAGAAATTGAGGGTAAAACCCCCAACCAACGAAAATAATGAAAATAATAAGCCCGTCTTAGCCTCATTCAAATAAGATTCACAAAATTCATACAAACAAAAATATAACTGTCTTTCATAGAGACTTATGATTTATAGAGATATTTATGTAATCTTCTATTGACCTCAGTAGGGAAGTTTGTGGCTCAAATAATTTAATCCTGAAAGCAGGGAGTAAAAAAAACCACTCTTTTCTCTTTCATAAGTCATAATTCTTGTTGCTGGAAACTCATTAAATTAAAATTTTAAATTTGCGTCATTGTATTTATGCAGCAGCATAGTAGCCATCGCCAGCCGGCTACTGACTTAAAGGTATTACCTCAATATGAAGGGCAGTTAGTTTCAAGATGACTTCGTTATATGACAGTAGAAATTAATTTTGTAATAAGATAATATCTTTCTTTTTATTTGTTTTTGTTTTGTTTATTTTGGAAGTGATCCATTCATTTTCCTTTTCCATGTAGCTTGAATTAAGGGAGTGATTAAGCGAACCCTAATCAATGGAACTTCAACTACCATAATACTCCTCATGAAAACAAAATTCCATTGCATATTAGAGCTTCTGATAACTATATAGTTGTTTCTCTTTGGAATTATACTCGTATTATTATACTCGTATGCTCGTAAATCACTTCAACATTTCATCAAAAGTTTGAAACTATTTGCAACTACCCTTTGAAACATAAAATCAATAGTAAAATATTGAACATCGGAAGCGGAATATCATAGCCCTTGATTTGGCAAAGTTGGACTTGTTATGTTAGTATATTCAAAGCTAAATGTTTCTTCTTATTTTTTTTAGAATGATAGAATGATATTTAAAAACTGCATTAGAGACCAAGATTTTAGCTTATTCAAGTGGTTGTGTGGCTTTCTAAATCTACAATGTTAGTCTTGAAAGTGTAATGTAGGAGAAGGCTAAATAAATATTTTGAAAAAAAGAACAAAGGGATTTCAATGCACTAATCCACAGATACCATGGTAAATCACGATAGAAGAGGTAAGCTTATACCACATGAAATTGTCACATAACATAGATCTCCACTTGTCTCTGATACCATGTTTTCTCAGAGCAGCTGCCTTTTTAGACTAGAGGAATTTATTATTATTATTTAATTTTTCATTTGCACCTGCGCAATTGCGCATCCAGCAAATTTGATTGAAGAGTCTTTCTCCTTCGCTTTTCTCTATGATCATCCAGTTATTTTGGAAAAAAAATATATATATATATATCAATTGTTGAGTAGGTCTCTTGGCCAATGTCTTTTTAATCTTTTTTTATCAAGTCCAGGTAACAGGGAGTAGGAAAGCGAAAGAACGACTGGGTTTGGGTGATATTGTGTCGATGAGTAGAATGTTATGTATTTGTTATGAATATATGATTTTATACTGGGAATGTTCATGTCGTTGTGTATAGTGTGATTCGAAACATACTATGGTGCATTAATAATTTTTCTGAGAATTTTGGATTGTGTTGTTTGTATCTTGTGTATGTGAACTTTTTTTTGCTGAACCCCAAAGTTCTGCCCCATATGTCCAAATAGGTTTTAGTATACTGTTATAGATAAGTCGTTTGTTCCTCAAGTGGTCCAAAAAAATGTTATTGAAATTTCAAAACTGGGATTTACGAAATCTCAATTCACTTGTCTCCAAACCGCACTTACTACACATAACCCTACCCAATGATTCTTAATTTAAGTACATTTTAAAAAGTATACAGAACAGATATGGCTAAGTCAGAATCAGTCAGAGAAAAGGAACGTTTCTTTTAACATAAAATCGGAAACTTACTTTATGTAACCTATCTAAATAATTAATCACAATGTTTTCTAATATCATCAAGGCAAAAATCACTTCGATTATTTCATGACGAATTATATTTAGCTCTTTTTATGTCAAAAAAGCAAATATCTTGCGTAAATAAATAAAAAGTTTAAAAAAAGAAATAAACAGTTGAGGCAATCGATATGAACTGCCTGGTGTTCAATAGAACCCCCCTTAGTAGAGAGATCGAGAGATGGATATTTCATGTTGATACAGTGATTTATTACTATCTATTTCACTTACTGTAAGTGTGCAATAAACTCGAATTAATCTGTAAAATCATAACAGGTGATGTTTTTGAATAATTATGCTTTGAAGTATATCAATAGATAAAAAAGCCTCTGCTTGTCTGAATTAAATTCAAAATGTGTTTAAATGTGTAAATATAAAAACTTCTTTCTTCGCTTCATAGCTAAACCATTTATAGTTATCTAGACTATGTGTGTTCAATAAAATCTCAAACGTGAGCAATGAATACATTTAATTTATCAATTAGGAACGTAATTTAATGAAGTGTTATATAATTTCGGAAAATATAGACTAAATTTTTCGTTGGGTAATTTGCGCTAAGAATTTATTCGGTGTTTTTTTTATTTTTAGTACCATTATCTCTTTCATTAAAACTTTCAGTCCTAAACTGAAATCTGAGCCCAGGGGAAGATCCCGAAACTTATTATTTTATCCAGAGAATCCTTAAATCTCCATAAGTTTAAAAGTTTGCCCTGATTTTTGTAGCTATGTTCAAAACTTTCCTGGCCATTAGAAGAAAGCAGAAAAAAGTAGATAAAGGGAACTTAAAATCAGTGCTAACTGAGTTAGTAAAAACTCCGTCAAGAAAGAGAGAAGAGAATCCCTCGATGGTAACCAAATGTTTTTATAGGATTGTATATAAAAGATAACATAAATATCTTTGAGTGGGTCCGTGTGCTAAAACATGCGAATGTACGTGCGTGCGCTTGTATGTGTGTGTGTGTAAGTGTGTGTGTGTGTGTTTCCTGTATTGTCACATTTAATCCTTCACATCTGAAATCG
Organism: Arma custos; assembly: GCA_037127475.1. Classification (NCBI taxonomy): domain Eukaryota; kingdom Metazoa; phylum Arthropoda; class Insecta; order Hemiptera; family Pentatomidae; genus Arma; species Arma custos. Next base: position 27,483,193 of record CM073764.1, on the reverse strand, counting down.
CAAGAAAAGAGTGAAGTTAAAAAAATCAATGAACATGTTTAACTGTTGCTTTATACGGAAATAAAAGTGTTTGCGCCATCTTATTCATATATTAATTTTAATTTCCAAACGTTTCGGAAAGTGCCAACCATAAAGTATTCGAGAAATGGCAACATAGCAATTTTGAATGAAGTTTTAAACCGTATGTATTAATGATTTACAATTTTTCCCATAAAAAAAAAATAGTTACTACTTTTTTTTACACTGACAGAACATCACCAAATTAAGTCAAATACAAAACTTTAAAGTACTATTAGTAGAAAAACAAATATCTCAATTCACCATGATTTCGTAGATAATAATAATAAGAATAATAATAAGCTTTATTTTTCCTCTTTCTTCTATGTACAATTTTTACATGGTTTTTATTTACAAGTTTTTTTTTTAAAATGAATATGATTTCGTAGAATTAGTAATAAATTAATGCCACAACTAGTATGTTTTTCTTATTAGCACAATACATACCCTTTGGCATGACCTTTCTTTGCTCATTTTAAGTCATATTGTTTTAAACTATCGAATATATTTCAGATGCATTTATTGAAGCAAACAGTTAGAACGGACAAATAATGTGCTGCAATCTAAAAACAACCACAGAAAAAAGTATCTCACCTAGAAACATAAAGAAAAAGAAAAAATATTTAAAAAATATAAATGGTTATGTTACGAATACAATTTATTTCCTACCAGTTAGTATGGATTTGCTCAAAAGTATGAGGCCTTTTATAAACTTAAAGCAATATTATAAATGTTCCAAAAATATTTAACAATAGACAAAAACATCTCAGAGAATATCTAAAATTTAATATATTCAAACAAAATGAGAGAAAACTGGTGGGTATTTTGAACCGGAGAGCGGAGGGGGGAAGATCATACCCGGTCCCGTGGGATCGTTTCATTGTCACTTGACTAAAATTAACTTTTCCCTAGCTCAGTTTTCTACATTATTCGGTGGCGGCTTCGGCCTCTTTAATGGCCTTTTTGGTTGGTCAATATGATCTCACTTATTTCCTTCTTTTGCCTATTTCATCAGAGCCAAAAAACCACCCTTAGAGTATCCTACTCAATATGACACAACGAATTTATTAAGTTGTGTCTTTATTTTTCTATGTTTTGAAGAAGTTATAATTTTCGCTCATTTAATTGATTATGAGACAGATAGAGAGAGGGAGAGGGAAAATTATGTTACCTTTTATGAATTAGAAATATAAAAGAGAGGAAAATGGTTGACTGGAAGATCGCAATGAAGAATACAATTTGTCTAGGGGTTCCAGCCTTCCAGTCATCAAACGTCGGCACTTATAATAAAAAAGTTAACCTTACTTAGTGTTATTAATGACTGCAACATGAAACAGACACATTGTATCCTTCATAAGAAATATAAAAGAATAGTTAAGTGTTAAATAGTGGACTGGATAATTCTAAGAATGGTATGTATTGGTTTAGGGTTAACAAAACCAGATGTCTACAAGAGCTTGGCTACGATAAATTCCCGAATGGACTTCGGGACGCAGAGATGCAACAAGCAATGAAGCTTGCCCGACCAAAAACTTTGGAAGACGCATTATCTCAGGCCATGGAGTTCGAGGCTGTCAGACAGTCAGTTCGAGGACATGCGCGAGTTCGAGCAGTAGAAGCGGAGCCTAATGTGGTCCCTAGCGTGAACCATGACTATCTTGAACTCGAAGACAGCTCCATCTGAGAAGACCTTACCAACGACTTGGACGTTACAGGCTACCACAGGAGAGCCAGCCAATGTCTACAGGGACAGTTGCCACCTTCATCATCGGGGGTCAACATCTGAAGCACCGCGCTCTCGTGGCAGAAATTGATGAAGATGTCATATTGGGCATGTTCTTGATGATCACATACAGGATCAAGCTGGATATGGCGAGAGGTGTGAAGACGCTGGGAGACGAAGAAGTCATCCTTCGGCAGGGAAAGGGCATCTACGCACGAGTGCGCTTACAGGAAGACACCTCTTTACCTGCAGGGAGCCAAATCATGACGCATGGGACGGTCGAAGGGCATCTACCTGAGGATCGATGCGTGTTACTTTAACCTGGAAGGCAAGAAGAACAGGAGATCGGACGCGGCGTACTGGTTGCAAGGTCTCTCATCAAGGTCGGACGTACCAATCCAATTCGGCTAATGAACCTCAACAGCTTCCCAGTAACGCTGAACAAAAGAGCACCGGTCTGGGAATGTACAACAGCTACCTCATTGGTTCGTCAGCTGCACGTCATCCCACCGAGCTGCGAGGGCTGCCGGAAGAATTAAAACGATTTGTGGATGAATTATGTCGCGACCTTTCGCTTGAAGAGAGCAGGGAAGTGAAGAACATGATTACCCGATGGCATGACGTTTTTGAGATAAGCCCAGGACCACGATCCGGGTAGAACGGATAACGTCCAGCACAGCTTCATGCTACTACATGCTGTAGTATCTGGCGGCCATCTCGGAGTTCACCGTACATTGGAAAAGGTTCGTGAACGTTTTTACTGGGCGAACCTTAAGGTTTTGGAATGGTGCAATTGTTGTGCGACTTGTGCGGCTTCTAATGGACCCAAAAGAAGAAAGAAGACCCCTATGAAGGAGTACAACGTCGGAGCTCTGTTCGAGAGAATAGCGATCGACATCGCTGGCCCTTTCCCTGTGACGGACGAAGGTAACCGATACATCCTCGTGGCCATGGACTATTTTTCAAAGTGGGTGGAAGCTTATGCCCTTACGAATCAGGAGGCAGTCACGGTTGCAGACGTTCTTGTGAAGCAGCTCGTCAGTAGGTTTGGAGTACCCATGGAACTTCACACTGACCAGGAACGAATCTTTGAGTGTGCAGTCTTCTCCGGGATGCGCGAAGCAGTGGGAATACCAAAGACCAGGACGACACCTCTTCACCCTCAATTCGATGGCAAGGTGGAGCGCATGAACAGGACAAAGGGTCGATATTTGTCTAAGGTGGTCTCCGACCATCAGCGAGACTGGGACAAGTATCTTCACCTGTTCCTGCTAGCCTACTGCAGTTCAGTCAATGAGGCAACGGGGCAAACACCCGCAAATGTGGTGTTCGGTAGAGGTAGTCGTTTGCCTTGCGTTCTGAAATTCGGGTTCTAGTCTGACGAGGAAATTGCCGGAGAAGAGTATGTCACGGATCTACGGAAGCAAATGGATAATATCGACGAGAAGGTTCGCACAAATATCCAGGGAGCAGGTGACAGAATGAAGGAGCGTTACGACATCAGGACTAAGAAAGGTGGGTTCCGACCTGGAGACTTGGTCAGGCTACATGATCCTCGAAGAAGGTGAGGCTACTCACCTAAACTGCAGAATTCCTGGGACGGCCCGTTTGAGATCGTCAAGAGGATCAACAACGTCATCTATTGGATCAGAAAGCAGCCCAAAGGCAAACCTAAGGTAGTCCATTTCAATAGACTGTCCCCGTACAAAGGAGACCATGGATCGACAGAAGACCAGCAGTTCAGGTACCTGGACAACGTGAAGACAAATAATGACTCTCTTGCTCATACTAAGGTACCAGGTTCCCTTAGAGTAACTCAGACGATCTTCAGGGATATCTTCTCGTTACCAGTGGACTATTCTCTGGCACATTGATTCGCGGAAGATCAGCACTGCGGCGAAGCCTCGACGACCTGCGGAGTAAGCTTCTGAGCCTGCGTTTCACCAAGCTTGCCACCCAGAAGTTAGGCTGTGGAAAGAACGGCCTGGAGTGGAAGGTTGTCAGGAACATGATTGAACAGAAATTCACCAACTCTGGATCCATATTAGTTTGCATGTTCAACCCCTGGAAAGAAAAGGCGTCTCCATCGGTAGAAGCGCATAACCGCCCGATTGCTCCGGACTATGCTCTGGGGCAGAGTACTTTTAAGGAGAGGGCAGTGTTACGGGCAGAGAGAGAGACAGACGGGCGGATTGTTACGTTAATTCTAGACGTTAAGCCCTTTGACGGAAGAGATCAAGAAGATTGCTCGGAACGTTCCAGAACTCCTCACTCCGTGTCGGCCTTGCCTATTTAAATACCCTCTCGGAGCGAGTGAGTCAGTCAGTGTTGAACCGGCGAGTGTAATAAGTTTATTAAGAACTGTGACAGTTTGGGAGTGTAATAAACTGTTTCTTATTGTTACTGTGTGTCAGTTTGCTATATTTGGAGATTCTTACGGTCGGTAGACTTTAATTAGTGAACTGTAAGTGTTAAGTTGTAGTTATAAGCTCTGGCGTAATTTTATAGTATTTGTACAAATTTATGTGAATAGTTAAGCTATTTCGTAGTAGTAATATCTTATATATTATTTTAGTAATTAAATAGGCCTAGGCTATAATAAATATTTAGAGTATTGTGATTGTAAATTTTTATTAGTTTAATAATTTAATTGTATTCTTTTTGTCACTTTGTTAATAAATATTAGTATCTTGAATTTAGGAGTAGTTGAATTCATTTTTAACACCCAGTAGCCCGTAACAATATGAATAAAATCACGTTAATATTAAATTTAATGATAAAATGATTGTTTAGCCAGCACTCACGGCCATAGTTCAACTTTATTTCTATTAACTAAATTTACTAGTTAATAACGTATTTAGGTACTTAATAATAATATTTCGCACAAATTAAAACAGGTTTAGAAATTAAAAACCTAAGATATTTTTACTAATATTTTTTTAAATGCTAAAATCTTTTACCACTGCAACCTATGATCGGGAGGTAAGCACAGACTCCAATCCACCGGTTGTGCGATAATGTGCTTCAGTCATTAAAAACCTCAACAGCCAGACACTTCACCAATTAAGGATGAACTATATAGAGGCTGGGTGAGCATTAAATGCGTTCATACTAATTAATCATAGCTAATTTTAAAAGAAAAAATAGTTATGTGTCATAAGTGGAACTAAAAACCTGGCAAATGATTAATATATAAATTACAGTGGCCTTACACTTCATGAGGTATTTGGTTTGATTATTAATAGAATAAATTTAATGTTCGTTATTAAAAAAATATTTATTTTATTTATATACAATTTAAGTTTCATTTGCACCTGTGCAATTGCCCATCAAGCAAATTTGATCGTGTTTTTCTCTTTGCTTTTGTACTGGAACATCAAGTTTTGGAATGGAAATATGTATCAATAGTTGAGTAGGTCTCTTGGACAATGTCTTTTTAATCAGTTCTTATCAAGTCCAGGTAACAGGGATTAGGAAAGCGGAAGAACGAGTGGATTTGAGTGATTTTGTCTCGATGAGTGGTATGTTATGTATTTGTTATGAATATATGATCTTAGAGTGGGAATGTTCATGTCGTTGTGTATAGTGTGATTCGAAATATACCATGGTGCATTAACAATTTTTCTAAGAATGTTGGATTGTTTTGTTTGTATCTTGTGTAAAGGCACTTGTTTTTCTGAACCCCAAAGTTCTGCTCCATGTGTCCAAATAGGTTTTAGTACACTGTTATACATAAGTCGTTTGTTTCGTAAGTCAAGTGAATATTTAAAAAAATATATATTTAAAAATAAATTAAAAAATATTGAATACTGTTTATTTTGTCCAAAGCAGAAGATATTTTTCCTTTCATCTATTTTCTATTAATTTTGAGTTCAATGCGAATGGTAAATCGGAATCCAGTAATGTCCCAATAATAAATTTCTGAACGCACTATATCAAACCTATGTAAAACCATTGAATAAGATAATAATTTAATAACTCTAAAAATTAGTTTTAAAAATTTAATTATTAAAAATAGGAATTTGATTAAAATGTATTTATTATTTTTAATATTTAATAAAAATTTAAAAAAATATTAATTTGTTGAATTCCGTAGATCAAATACACTGATATATATACAGCATACTCATTTATACGTTATATGAACATATACATAAATACGAAATTGTAGAGGTGTTCAGACATGGTGTATAACCGATGGAATACATTGATAAAATTGGATTACAAATTTATTCCGGGGACTAAATCCTCCAAAGCGTCCAATTAAGATACACTAATCTATGGTCGATTTCGTGTATGTGACCCAAGTCCCGGGCTAGACTTACGCAGTGCCGTTTCCTGATGAAGTAAACTGATTAATAATCTATAAATATTCAAAATCAATAAAATATTATAATTGCAGATTTATAATATTTTAATATTTATTCTCCTAATGCAATAATCTTTAAGTAATACAATTTATTCAGCGTCTACTTTTTTTCATTTTAATTGTTTAATCTTCTCCAATGCTCAAAAAAATAGATCGCATTTAAGTTAAAATTTACACAGGCAATTATTTGAATACGTTTATTATTTTTACTAAAGGATAAGACTAATTCTCAACTACTGTTTATTGGAACAAACGATTCGATCCAAGAAAGTTCTTCATTACAGACAATAGTTACAAGTGCGGGAGAAACATTCATCTCCAGCCGGACTATCTTCTTCATATTCAAAATTCCAATAAATATTTAGTATTATTTGTTTTCAAATACATTACTCGTTGAAGTATTCCATTTAGGTACTCTCTTCCCGATTTATACATAATTTGTAGTTTAACATGTATTTTTCAAACTGTTCAAGTTCCAAGAAAGCACACAGGAATGTAAAAACTATGTATACACACATATGTTACATATTTTTTACAAGCATTATCCAAAGTGGCAAGAAAAATGTGTTTACTTTGTTAAAACTATTAGTTAAATGAAATATTAAAAATATTTTAATATGTTAATATTATATTTTATTTTACTATATTTTAATATTTATTAAGTTTTATTATAATTTTTTTTAAATCTTTATTATAACCACAGTTCATCTCATCTGATTATAAAACCACAAAATGCATTTGTGAATGAATTTTTTATGATCTTTTTTATAATCCCCGGTTTTCATCATTTAGTATTAATAAATAGATAAATACGATTTTAACTTCATAAAAATATATCTACCCTCAAATAATAAAAGATCCACAAAGATTGTATACTTTAGTATCTATATTTTTAATTTGTTAATATTTCCAAGTTTATTTAGGTATACTAAATTAATAAAATTTACATTTCATAGATTATTTAATTCTCTTATAAGCATATCTATGATTTTATTTTTTGCAAATTATATTTCTTTCTGAAATTTTGATGCGAATGTTTACAATTCTTATTGTGAGTACGATACGTATTTAATTATCATTGATGATTCTATGTGCATTTTATTCATTAATGTTTTATTTTTATTTTGTTTATTTGTTTTATTTAAAAGCTGTATAGCTTTTGAACATTTAAATAAATATATCGTATTTAATATTAAAAATTACTTTTATAATTTATAATAAATCATATAATGATGAATCTATAATAACATGATACATTGGAGGGTAAAAAAATATTTTTATAATAAATTATTATTAATATACTTTATTCTCGAAATAAAAAAAATGAATAGCTGATTTTTCTTGAATAGATGATTAATTTGCTTATATTTAATTTTCATAGGTAATACGTATGTGTACATAGAAGAATTCGATTCGATTCTTCTTAGCTTATTAATATTCTAAGTAAGTATGTATTAATGAATATGTATAAATAAGTAATATTAATAAGTATGTATTTGGATTAGGTATTTTCATTAATATTCCATTTTTCTTTCCTTTTAATTAAAAAAAAAGTTCTGCATTAACAGATCCCATCTTTATGTATAACTACTCTAAATTGTAAATAATTAATATGAAAAAAAAACACTACGTCAATAGAGATAAAATTGTGCTTTCTCAATGCCTCACCTCAATACAACGAGGCTTCAGACATAGAAGATCAGCAGATTTTTTGAGGATTTTGTAGGTGTCAACTTTCTGGAGCGTACGTATGATTTGGTAGCCGCGGAGGAGACAGAAGCGGTTAGGTTTGGCAGCGGACTGGCAGCAGAGCGGGACTCCGACCGGGCTCGGCAATGTTCGTCCTTCATCGTACAACTTCGGATCCATGTCCCACCATGGAAATCTAAGGGCTCTCTGTGCAGCTGCTTATCTAGGAATAGTCGAGGAAACAATGCAGTCGGCGATGAAAACGAAATTACATCCCCTTAGAGAGCAATAACATTTATTGTTGCTAGAGAACTATACAAGTTTCTATTTTCTCTTTCTTTAATTATCATAAATCAAAAATGGTGGCAGAAATGACATCTATGCCTCACGAACATAATTGGAACGTTCTATAAATAAATCTACCAAGGCACTAACAAATCAGTCCAAGTTACCTTAATTAGTTCATCTTAAGTAGATTGGAGCAAATAGCCTACGCGCAGCTCGTATCAGGATTGTAATAAAGAAGACATTGGACCATAACCCTAATCTTATCCTTCTTAGTCAACGTTATCTTGGACTTAGGGCATTTGGGGACTGGTGTACCCTCCATCACCATTAGTAATTAATCATCAAAGTGCACTAAACCTTATTAATTATTACCTCTGGCTCTAAACCTTAATGCGAATCCTGATGTATACTTTTATGATAATGACAGTTTTCAAAAAGAATGATGAAATCGTTATTTTTAAAACGATAAACATGCTTATCGGTAGGGATGGAAGTAAAATCTGAGGCCCATTAGGCACTTAAGCCGAGATACTGCTGTTGAACTAATATAAATCTATATCTATCTATAAACCTATAGGGCAACCCTGATCCTAATCTAGCGAAGCTGCATGTGGAAGTATAAACCAGTCGGTAGGAAAACGTTCCTGGGCTAATAATCCTCACCACATTTATCACTCCATCTCAAATTAGTGATTAATGGAGGAGTTATTAGAACGGTTTTTCTTTATGGAGCGCCAATGCTTAATATTGTTTTGCTCTGTCTTAGGACTCTAGGAGTCCTGTTCTTATTTACCATTAGAATTCCAACATATCAGGTCAGTCCAAAATTCGTGCGCATTTTGGCGAATTTTTCAAATGGTGTAAATAAACCATAATTTAACATTTTAATCTATGATATATTTTCCTCCGCTACCTACAATATCTCGCCATCTTTCTGGTACCTTTTTTATTCCATTGTAATAAAAAGATTCCGGTTTTGAAGAAAAAAAAACGTCTGAGTTCATTTTTTATATCCTCTTTAGAATTGAACTTTTTGCATTGGCAAACATTTCCTAAGGCACGAAACAACTGAAAATCACTTGGGGCAATATCCAGGGAGTATGCAGGATGCGGAAAAACTCCCAATTCAGTCCATTAATTTTTTGCAGCGTTTAAATGGTGAAGTAAAAGTGATTCCATAATCTCTCTAATTATGACATATAATAATTTTTATTATTATAAAGAAAATAAGCATTACGTGGTTAACTTTTATATAAAATAGTGAGGATGAATAATGTATTATTATTAAATCGGTTAATATTGAAAAGTAAAAAGAGACCTTACATAAATGTTAAGACCGTGGAAAAATTCCAACGAAAAGCCTTAAGTCTCCAAACTAAAACAGAAATGGAAATAATCAGTCCAATATTTCGCCCATTCAGGCATCCTCAGGATAGAATAATTATTAAACTCTCTTAACCATTAATAATTAATTTCCAAACAAAACTCGATCTATCATCTATAACAATAACCATATGCACTAATGCGTCTTTTCAGCCCTTCTGGTACTCTATCCACCTCTCTGTACCTGTCTTCTGTGGAATCTATTAACTGACAGCAACATTCTTCCTCTTAAACTACTCCTCCACATTGTCTCCCTACCGTTGGTGTTGGTTTGGTTTGCTTCCTTGAAAAAAAAAACTTAGTAGGTACTTCTTTGGATGTCCTAAATTGTGATTTAACCCTTCTCCCAATTATATTTCCCTTCAAAACTTCTAGAGTCCAACAAACAGAATTAATATTACCGGACTACGTTTACACCTTTTGAGCAATCAATACATCTCACCCAGTTCTCGTTATTACCTTTCAGATCTACAGGAAATTTTTTTTCAAGCTTGGAAAATCTTTAATTTTCCCGAGTCTTTTATTGACGAGGGTCAGCCATTTCCAAATATTTCGTGGATTTCTTGAGTAACATTCAGCATATTAGCAGATATACCGTATTTAAAAAACAAAACAATTTTTAAAACATTATCTTAAATTTCTCCTGATGTTTAAACTTTCCAAATAATTTAATGGATACTTTCAAACTACCCCGCAATAGTTAGATTATATACCCTATATTACCTGTATTTATCCATATCAGGTAGTCGTCACCAGATCGATAATAAAACCAAGTTATTTATAAACTCTGAAACTAATAAATTGGAATCATTATCTGACACCGACGTTTGTTCAGAAATGACTTGAAACATTTTATGTCTAATGCATTCTGGTTACTTCTAAGGAACAAGTGATAACTTTTGATATCAAACTCGTCGGTATCTTACAGACGCCGTTCATTGAAACTTTCCCTATATTTTGTTATTGTAACTTAATGGTAACCCGAACTTTGGATATATTATATGATATGCGTATAACAATTATACCTGTATGTATAAGGAAAAATTAAAAACATACTTTAACTTCAATTAAAACTTAGACTTAAAAAAAATCAAAGCACTAACCTGCTGCATTTTATCCGTGGGCATTATATATTCTTGAATATTTATAAAGCTTCCAATTAAACTCCATTAACAATACAGCGGTTGTTATCCTCGACCGATTCTGCCTCTATCCAGAACATCTCTCCTCTTCATTCCTTCCCGAATATCCGTTCTCTCACTCCACTCTTACCTTTTCCAATTTATGGCGACTGCACGAAGAAATACCTATGATTAAATTCTTTCCGAGTAAATAATTCTCAAGACCATAGCTGATGTGATTAACCAGAACTCCCAACAAAACTTTCTACTGCTAAGCGATTCTAATCCCTTTGTGTATTCCGGTTTCTTTACAAAACAACACGATATTAAAAATTCCTCTGGGCGGAAGAATTAAGAATTAAATTTGTTTATTTCTGTTATGAATGCATGAAAAAAAAAAGAGAAAAATATGAGAAGTGAGGGAATATTTGCATTTCGCAGCAAACGTATATCTGGTATTTGTCTCAAAACGCTACCAGAATCAAATCTGAATGAACGAGAATATAAGAAGTCACTCAGACTAAAAAGTGTACAAGTACAGTCTCTTCCATGTACTGTATGAAAAAAAACCTTCCTGGAATATAATAGTTTTTACAGGTTGTTCTTACAAAAAAACTAATACTGCAAATCATCTTGTGCATATTTATGTCAATGTGTGCAGTAACTATTGCTTTTTATTTAAATTTTAAATCAATTACAACACTGCTACATATTCGAGCCTAAATTTTAATAAAATTTAGGTATTAATAATTAAAATAAAAATACTACAGTAAATGATAAATGCAATCCATAGAGACAAAGCATGACCGACTGGTTGAAGCAGTAGCGCTTGTTGGAGATGATAAGATAGTACAGCAATTCAACCTTCGTCACAACTCAATTCTTGTTTTGAGGAAATGACAGCTCCATTTAATTATAAATAGCTGCTCTCATTTCCTCGTTAGCCAGTTCTTCTTAATTCTCCGTGGTAACCCTTGAGGAAAGTGTCCTTACAAAATAAAAAATATTAGATTATCCACTCTTTTAAGATTAACTGAAGCATAAATTTTGGACAAAAAATATTAAAATAAATGCAAATTGTAAATTATATCTTAGGTGCCCAATTTTTTAACTACTTTTTAAAAATGTCTACCACAATTGGTTTTCTAATTTTAAAAAATCTGTGATGTTGTGATTTTTTGTGATGAAATTGTTGATACCACTTGATTCAACATTTGAAAAATACAAAGCAATGCATCATTAAAAAAGTTAATATAATATAATATAAATAGTATAGTAATGTATGAGAATTATTCTATCTGCTTTTATCCGACCAATCTTGCACTACCACAAAAAAACTGAAATGTTCTTTTGCAATTTCCACTACCTGTTAACGGAATATTTATCATCATAATCAGTCCTATGCAGCGCTCTTCTGTCCCACTGGAGACCTCTCTTCTCCAACTTCTTCTTCTCTTTTTCACACATAAATCAAGATCTTCCTCGTTTTACCTCCACTTTGGCTCGGTAAATCATTAGCGAGACAATTCTGTTCTGGTGCCCAAGACATCTCTGTCGGTTTTCCTCTAATACCTCTGCTGTGTTATTGATGGCAATTGCTCAATTGATTATTTATTTTAGTGTCCTAACTTTATTTTAAATTGGATTCATTTTTTTTGGATTTTCATCAATATCTTGATCATAACTGTATAGTACGGGGTTAAGTAAGCACCTAAATAATTACAAAGAGTATACTTTATTAATAAAATTTATTATTTTGATTATTATTTGAGACGTGGATATACAAAAAGGGATAAATCCATATTTTATAATTCTTTTAATTTTTTTCAAAAATTTAGCGTCCTCTATGCGGTGGTACATGGATCACCATTCAAAACATGTCGAAGACAATCTATTTTTTCTAAAAATAATTGTCTCAAATAAATAAGCATTTCATCACTCACTCACAGTCTGGCGCTACAGTCCTTGCAGGACCTGGGCCTCCTCCAACAACTTGCTCCACTCCGCTCTATCTGAAGCTAACCCCCTCCATCTCCGCACTCCAATTCTACGCAGATCCTCTTCCACATCTTCCATCCATCTCAATCGGGGTCTTCCGCCTTTTCTCCTTCCTCCCGGATTATCATACGCCATTTTTCGAGGCTCCATGCGTCTCTTCGGATCCATGCGTTCAACATGACCCAACCAGCCAAGCCTTCTCTTTCTAATAACCGTGACTAAGTCTGTCTCCACTAGCAATTCCATCAGTTCTGCATGGTTTCTCATTCTGAATTGTTCGCCTTCCTTAATAGGGCCATATATTGTTCTTAATATTCTTCTTTCCCAAATTCTGAGGAAATCTTTGGCTGCTTTTGTTAGGGCCCATGTCTCGCTGCAGTATGTCACAACGGGGCGTATAACTGTCTTTTAGATTAAGATTTTATTTTTCCGGGAGAGATTCCTAAATTTCAAGACCTCCCTTAGAGCATAAAAACACTTGTTGCCCGCTGTAATTCTAGCCTTGACTTCCATTGTCATGTCGTTGTTTCTTGACCACATCCCTCCCAGGTATCTGAAGGACTCACATCCAGGGAATTCCCGGTCACCGATATTTACTGGTCCATGTCTATATGCCCCGCTTCTCGTCGTTATCATATATTTTGCTTAGAACGAGGCCAGGTCTCCTTGCTTCCCCCTCAAACTCTTGCATAGCCCCCGATAAAGGTGACATTGTTCTGGCCGATATAATCACAACGTCGGCATATGCCAGATGCTGCGTCAATCTATTGTAAATAGTGCCGTTTGGGCTCGTCCTTATACATCTGATTGCTACTTCCAGACTCGGGTTGAATATCACAGATGAGAGAGGATCTCCTTGTCTTAGTCCCTTATTTACCTTGAATTCTTCTGAAAGCTTTCCCTGGATCTTTACTCTACTCCTGGAATCATTCAGGGTCATTTATACGAGCCTAATTAATTTTGACGGCACTCCCAGGTTCTTCAGTCCTTTGTACATTTCATTCCTCTCCACATTACCATTCGCCTGACGAAAATCAATGAATAAGTGATGGAGATCCACGTTGAATTCATAGGACTTCTCCAGCATTTGTCGTACGGAGAACATGTGGTCCACTATAGTTTCAGGTCAAGGTCCCCCACAAGACATCCATTTTCATCATTTATAAACTCAGTTCTTTGGTGATAACCCGTTTTGATTTCCTTCAGCCCCTTGCAAAACATCCTACTCTCCACTCTTTTGCGATTTTCTATTTCTTTTCTCCATTTCTCTCTTTTTTTCTTACATAGGGACTTGGTCATCTTTCGGAGCCTTTTGTATTCCTCAACTGAGTTCCTTGTACTTCTCTGGAGAGTTTTTAATCTTGCTTCGTTTCTATGGTTAATGGCTTCTTCACATTCTTTATCATACCATTCATTTCTCGGTGCTTTCTTCTTTAGTCCCACTACTTTATGGACGACCTAATTCATTGCTGTTTTTCATAATAACCTAAATTATGCATATGTTTGTGATTTCCGAAAAAATTTTAAATGTGGATTTGTCCCCTTTAGCATTTCAACGCCTCATTTGATGTATGCATAAAGGCATGGGTAATAGTGATTCATATTCTCATTGCTAGTCTTCCTTCCAGAGGTGTCTTCCGAGCTCCTTATCCCGTGCCTCTTGGACTACCTCCCTGGCGAGCCAGAGCCTTCTTCCTCCTAAACACTTTTCCAACAGGTAACATCCGTTAAGCTCCATTGCTACCTGCCTATGCGAACCAGCTTCGTCGTCAGTTCTCACAATTCATATTTCAACTTATCACTTCCAAAAAAGAAACGTAGTGTGCACGATTCATATCACCTCTTTAGCTCGCCAAGCATTGAGGTTTGACGTGCTAGCGGAAATATTTATTAAACTGTACAATTTCATGTCACGACGACGTTTTAAGTTCGTGTTTTTATGTGCATGTGAATTTAGATATGTTTATGAGCTTTTGACTTAAATTCATAAAAACTGCTTGAGCAGGTTAGGTGTTAGATGTTTTTCTGGTATTACAAACAAGGTTCCATTTTTGGTTTACTAATCCCAAAAATCGGTCTGCCGTCCTTTTTTACTACTAGGTGTTTTCCATAGGAATTTTATTTACCGATGCCATATAAAAAGCATTAGGAATTTTCATTGACCATCTTTTTTACTAGATAAGCTTTTCAGACAAACCACAACCCTTCTTTTTTAATTCAGGCTTGGGATTGGCAGCACTTTTAGCTTTACAGATACACTCACTTTAAACTGGCGCTTCAAGATTTGTGATGAAACAAGCACCTAGGTAGTATTATATCGTACGAGAACAGAGTAGAAAAGGATATTTAGGCCCGAATAGCGGCGTGAAGTAGATGTCAATACGGTAGACAGAAACTATTTTGCTGTAAATGACTGTCCAGAAAGATAAACCGCCTCATATATAAAACGACTATGAGAACAATATTGCCTGACAAAAGATAGAAAAAGGATCCTCCAACTAAGGGAAAGAAAAGTCCAAGGTAAAATTTAAAAAATTATTTTATTAAAAAAAAAAAGCGTAAAAGACCTATCAGAACGGGCGTGAAGAATCAAATCCAACAAAGAATCGAGGGATCTATACAATGAGCCCGATATAGTGGACTCTCAGTTCAAGAGACTTCGATGTTTGGGGCATGCAAAGAGGATGGACTGTATCTAGCATTCCAAGAAGAACGATGTATGATAATTATAAATCTGTTATTGAATTATTTTAAGAGTTAAACGAAGTGATGACTATCTCCAAAGTAACAATCAAGTGCTATCATATCATATTCAACATTTCATTTTTTAAGTTATACTTGTTTAAATGTTAATCATTACTAATCACCCTGATTGAGTGCGTGTACAGTCCTCATTTGACGCTGCTAACTTTAATACAAAGAATGGCGCGACTAACAGCACATTCGTCAGAGAAGACTACGAGGGACTGAATAATGTAGAGGTTCCGGTTCAATTTCTGCCCCCCACGGCAGGACATCTGATATTTATGAGAAGGTGACGGACGCCGTGGGTGTAAATAAACCACCGCCACAATTTTATCACCCCATCAGTTAAGCCACCTTATTCCCGAGGTATCTAGTCGCTTCTTTTTCGTCAATCACACTCTCTCTATTATTTGTGTTAATGTATTTTATATTAATAAAATAATAAATTAATTTCACTAATTAGAATTACCCTTGGACAAAAGTATTAAGCCACTAATTACTATTCATAATCCAAAGGCATAATAAATATGATTTTTTACAGATTTTCTTGCATATTGCTTCTAAATTTAAGGTAAATTAATGTAAGGATATTAGAAAAATAAAAATGAATAGAACATTGTTATTAAGATTATTAAAAAATAAACATTGTTATTAAGACATTAAGTCGATCTTATGTTACGTTTTAAGAGAATCATTGCGACTAGTTGATGAAGTTTTTTAACCGATCATTCGTTCTTTCTCATCTAACTCTTTTAAAATATACCAAAAAATCGATAAAAAAAGGTAAGAAAAATTTAGTGGTAAAAACTATCTCTCCCTGAAGTCCTGAACAGTTTGATATACAATTTTTTATCCTTATTTCCAATACAACCTATAACAGTACAACCCATGGCGGGCTTTGGGTTCAGTATGATGTCGAGACTGTACTGTTTCGACAAGCGTTATGGAGGGAGGTGATTTGTCCTAGGTCACGCTCAACCGCCTGATTTTATTCCTTATTTCGGGTAACCACTTTAACCAAGCCCCAGTAGGGTACTAGATCTCATAAGATCCCTCTCCGGCCGCTAACAGATTAAATAAAAGTTTACATGTGAGCAGGATTTCAGCCGAGTACCTTTGGCAAAGCAACTCAGGGCTCTCTCTACCACTGAGCCACTCCACTCATTCAACTACAATTTATCTGACTGAAAAAATCTTAGTCTACTATATTTGCAAATCAGTATTCTCTATAGACTCTCCCAAAACCATCAAAATTAAATAAGTTCCTCTCCTAAATCAAAATTTATCGATCCTTTGCATTCTGGTTTTCTGCTTCTCTTCAGAATAGTGAACAACGTAGGGCCATCTGTGGTGTAGTAGTTAGCATAACGCCCAAACATCGGCCTTAGGATAACGGCCTGGCAGGTGGTCTAAGGATTTGTTTAAAGGATTAAAAAATGGTTATGCCATCGTCCGGAAAGGGCGTACAATGGTGGTCCGGAGTGGTGGCAGGTATGTACTACAATACCTGAATATTTAAGAGCGCCATAGTAGCATCGTCCGGTTAGCTATAACAGCATAAAGTGATATTAAATGAATAATCAAAGAAAGTGCAGTGCCTATTATCGAAATAAAATTAACAGTTAAGGTGTCGTACTCAATTCATTTTCTGTGGATTTGCAGGTTTTCTTGAGGGCTGTCGAGGCGGGAGGTGGGGCCGGTGTGGCTTCGTCTAACTAGTTACCAGCATCACCATTACTATTATTCAAGATCAACTGATTTTCCCAAATTTATATCACAATCCTCTTTTGAAACAACATCTTATGCGATTTTATTTTGGGAATAATATGAATAATAATTACTTTCGTTAATGTGTGCTATTTCACGTGTTAAAAGTGACTCTTTACTCTTCATTTTCCCTAATCGTTCTATACGTGACCGTCAACTCTAAGAACTCTTCCATATTTATTGCACTTATTCCACTCAAAGAAAAAAAAATGTATATATATATATAATGACTAGTTACATAGATTTTTAGGTTATTAACTATAACTTTGATTTGTGTATATTTTGTTATTTAATGTATTTAAACCTATTTTTTTATAACTTATTCATGAATTTGTTATTAGCTGAAATTATTGTTCAAAAACCTTTTGGATGTGCTGAAAAATTTTATCTATTTTTTATATATTTCATAACTGGTTTTTACTATCACTTTTTTATTTTTTTTTAATTCATGGTTATAAACTTAATCCAAATATTACACTAACATGACACTATTAATTTAGTCCATCTGTAATTTTTTAATTTCTTATATTATTAACATATACCAAAATGTAATTTTGTAAATTGATATTTTAATATAAAATCAATTAAAGATACTATGTAATATGCTTATTTAATGCACTAATATTAATAAACAGTCCCTATGGGGTTACCTTAGGAGAAGAAATAAAATAAAATATATATAGATTCCTTTTCACATCTTGAAAACTCCTTGGTTTATGCTTCTTTTATTCTGTAATGAAATTCATTTCAGAGGCTGGGCCTCAAAAACCAATGTAAATTTGGAGAGAAAGCGGAGAGGATAATAACAGAAGACGTCCTTAGAAGGAGATTCCAACGGGGGCAAGGATAATGACAAAACATGCTATCTTTATAAACGGCTGGTCCTTATGCTTAGGAGAAGCTCGTGGCGTTAAGGAGGGAATATTCAATTTAAATTGAACCAGACCTAAGGAAACCGTTCTCTCGAAAATATTTCATAATTATTTTCATCTTTAGTAAGGATGGGAAAGGTTTTATCAATCTGATACTTTGTAGCTGATACAAAAAAATAGTTGATACATGTATCAGATACACTCAAAATGTACCTGATACTTTTGCATCAATTGATACAAGTATCAGATACGGTCAGATTGATACAAACTTATCCATCCCTAATATCTTTCATGTATTGCTGCCCGTTTCATGATGCCTATGGTCAATATATAAATATATATATATACATATAACTTAAGAGCTTCGGCACATAAAACATAAAAAAAGAGAAGTTTGGGAGAATAATAACACTCATGAAGTCTAGTTAAACACTGATTTATTCAAGTTACATTCCTCTATTTATAGTATTTACATTGTTGACATTCACTGTTTAGGATTAGTGTCTATTCTGGTGTATGTCTTATCTTAACTCCCCCCCTGCCAGTTTACGAACATTCTCGTAAACTCGAAAAACAGAAACAAAATATAAGAGTACCAAAAGTAAAAAGAAAATTAAATACAATATCTTCCAATCAAGAAATCTAGCACTTACAAAACACAACAGAAAAGAAATCTTACACTATGTACAAGAGCTCACTTAGCACTTTAACTTAACGTCATCAGCTTCTTCTGACCTACTATAACAAACACTTACAAATACAAAGTAATAATAATACTAAAAAGAAAGAGAAAAAAAAAAATGCCAGACAACAGTAATCATACATATTTACAGTTTACTTTCTCCAGCTGGAATTTTCAGCTGCTCAATATGCACCGTTCTCCGTTTTCTGGGCTCCGCCAGCCTCTGAACGGTGACCAGATTGTGCTCCCGAATTGCGATCACTTTGAATGGCCTTTTTCTTTACTGCCCATAAGGGGCTATTAAACGGCGACTTACTATCGACGATGATCCCCTGCCGCTTCAGCTCCTCTAGTTCGTCCCGGATGTGGTTTCTCAAGGCCTGTGGGTATCTACGTTCCTTAACGTAGGTAACTTTCTCCGACTTAAGGTTAATTTCATGGAGAGTTTCTCCTGTCACGCTTAGCGGTTCCCCTTCGCGAAAAAAAATGTCCGCATATTCGTCTATCACCCTTGTCCGCCATTCCCTGTCCTGTGTGATCGCTCCCACACACCCCGCGCCCCTCTTCCCTTCCTCAATCGTTTTATACATCTTTTTCCCGATTTTTATACCCCATGCATCCCCTGAATTCCGCAATTTCACACCCAGTTTTCGGAGTAGGTCGCAACCCAGAATTCCCCCGTACTCTCGCGGCATGTCCTCTACCACGTGTAATGTCGCCACTTCACCCTCACGTCCCCATTTATCCAGTGTCAACTCGATTTCACCCTCGACGGTACAGGGACCACTCAAAGTGACCAACTTACACAGGCACTTCCTGAATTCTGGTATACACTTTCTTTTAAATATTATACTTAAACTCTCCTTACTCACTAAACTACAGGAACTCCCCGTATCCACTAAGCATTTCCACCCCTTACAAAATTCAATTATAGGCAACCGCTCACACTTTTTCCCAATAGTATTAACACACAAAAGGTTGCCCCTCCCTTTACACCTTCCTCATTCCCTGCTTACCTCCTCGGGCCTCCTCCCTGCACTCCGCTGTTTGCGCCTTCCTCCAGGAGCCCCTCTGCTACCGGATTCACTGCTTCTCCTGCCACCAGGTTCGCTGCCCTCCGTCTCGGATCCCGAAGTCCCAGAAGATCTCGATGACACTGATGGAACTCTACTCCTCCCCCACATTCGCTGAGCGTTTACTTCCATTGGTTCTCCGCGATCGTGATCTCTCCTTCTTATGTACGGGCATTGCCTAGCCATGTGCCCCTCGCTATGGCATTCGAAGCAGCGCGTGCGTGGGCACTGGGCCATCAAGTGCCCTGTCTTACCACATTCGTGGCACCTCCTGTCGTCCCTTCTCGAGTTCTTTCTGTCCTCAAATTGCCGCTTCTCTCTGATCATCGGCTTCTTTCTAAAAAACTCTCCCTCTCTTCTTCTCTCCGGTTCTATTCTTGCTCGATTTCTACCTACTTCGTTTCTGCGATAGGACACATTACTCCACCCTGGTTCAAACACTTCTTTTTCCTCCTTGTCCCGGGCACTCGCATCCAACATATCCTGAGCACATTGTACGAATGACTTATCCCTTGGCAGACCGTCCTTCTTTCCGGTATCCCGCGCCAGTTGTACTTTGAGGACTGTTGTCATGAACAACATCCAGGCTTCCACTGCGCTGGTTTCCATCACTTCACGCAGTTTTTCATTTATTTTATTTAGTTTCGCGAGGAGTCCTGCTGCGTATTGGCCATTCGACTGCCCTGTCCTCTTTATCTCTCTAAACATCTGTAACATGTCCTCCTCTGGGGCCCATCGCCCTCCTCCGTAGGCTTTCTTCAACCTCTCCTTAATCATCATCCATGGAGTATCCTCATCGGCTTGGATCAAATTTAGGACGCTCCTCCTGACCCGACGTGCTAATGCCACTCGCAATCTTCTCGCGTCTGTTTCCTCCAAAAGATCAGCCGCCTCCTGTGACTGTATGCTGGCGATGATGCCGTCTCCGCCTTTGATGAAGTGGTTGAGCTCACCCACATCTCCGTTAAATTTCTCTAGATCAGAGATCTCTCTCCTAATGTCTTGCGCGTTAGCCTTCCTCAATTTCATTTTCTCCAGCGCATTTGTCTCTTGCGCTATTCGATTAGCTTCTTGTGCGGCTAAGTCCGCCCGCGCCATGGCTAGAGTAGTCGATGGATACGGCGGGAACTCCGGGTTCTCTTGTTCCGGCTGTTGTGAGTCTAATGTTAGCGTTACCGGCCTGAGAATACTTTGACCGTGTTCATTCATGCTGGCGCTTGTTGACATATGAATTAATTAAAATAAATAAAACAAGAATAATTCGAAAAAGGAAAATAAAAGATTTTACGAACTGTTATTTACGTAAAAAAAAATCTTCACTAGGAACTGTTAGCGAATTCCCGGGTTTCGGCACCACTTAAGAGCTTCGGCACATAAAACATAAAAAAAAGAGAAGTTTGGGAGAATAATAACACTCATGAAGTCTAGTTAAACACTGATTTATTCAAGTTACATTCCTCTATTTATAGTATTTACATTGTTGACATTCACTGTTTAGGATTAGTGTCTATACTGGTGTATGTCTTATCTTAACTTATTTAACATAATTATTAACTTATATATACATTTATATATGTATAAGTTAAGGCAAGACGATGATCGCATCAAGCTGGCATTGTAAACAGCTGTAAGAATCTATAAATAGAGGTTCAAGATGGCAATAAAGTCAGTATTAAACCAGTTCTCGCACGATTTGTTTCATCTTTATTTTCCTTTTTTTTTTAACATATTTTGTTCCTGGAACTATATAAGTTATATATATATATATATATATATATATATATATATATATATATATATATATATATATAAGTTAAAACAAGACTGATGATCACATAGTCCCTAAGACCAAGCTGGCCATTGTAACGGCTATTAATATGTAAGCACTATATATATATATATATATATATATATATATATATATATATATATATATATATATATAGAAATTCAAGATGGCAATACAGTCAGTGTTAACCCAATTATCGTGCGCTTCATTTCATGCTAAATTTTCTTTTTTTTTTAAGTCATGTTCCTGAAAATATATAAGTGGTGCCGAAACCTGAGAACTTTAAAGATAATTTTTTTTTGTAGGTGTAAACATAAAAAAATAAATAAATGTTTTATCATTTTTTTTTCTATTTTTTCTCTCTCTTGTTGCCATACATAATGATGACAGAACCTTGACAGGGAGACATTCTTAGGCCAGCGCCACCACCGCAACCACCGACACAGTCGGAACCGGTGGACCCTGAGTTCCCGCCTGTGTAAGGAGCCTGTCTAAGGAGGCGAACAGGATCGAACGGAGGAGACCAACGCGCTCGAACGGTGATGGTATTATGTTCAGTAACGAATCCCAGGTTGCTGCGGATCATAGACGAGCTGGATGCTAAAAGGCTACGGGTGGCTTTAGCACGCCGGGTCACAAGAAGCGTGCTGAATCTAATACAGGCAGAAGAGGATGCCACGGTGGAGAGTTATAAAAGAATGATTGAAAGAAGCATACGGAGGGGGGCGATGAACCCCCGAAGAAGATATGCAGGAAATGCTTAGGAAAATGAAGATACATAACCAGTCCAACGGGAAATATACGACAGGTCTAATCACAAAATTAAATAGGATTAATGAGAAAATGCCAGAAGTGATGGATACAGGCGCAGTGGAAGCATGAATCATTTTCATGACCGCGGTACTTAAAGTGCAATTGACACAGGAAAGAAGGATTGCGCACCTCGAGATAAATCTTTCTTGGAATATGCCCAAGAAATGGTAGATTCGAATGCTCGGGAGAAAGCAGCATGCGACGAGCACGAACCAGGATGGAGCAGGGTTCCTTTTAGAAGAACGCAAATAGACAGGTCTCGGTCAAGACCGGAAATCGGAAGATGAAGAGAAGTAGAGTTCAATAGGAGAGAGAGACCGCAACTCCGGGAAAAGAGACAGGCAACGGATAGAAAGAACTGGCGTAGGGAGGAAAGGAAATATCACGGGTGCGGCAAAGTGGGGCACCTGATGTCTCCAGGTGCTATGAATGGGGAACGGAAGGGCTCTTTGTACGACAATGCCCAGATATTGAAGAGATGGACAGAGGGGAGCCCATGGAAGTTAATGCACAGAGGATGTGGAAAAGGAGGCGACCATCCGAATCAACTATTTCATCAGCAGTGTCGGAAATAGAAGGAGATGAGAGTTGAACCAGGATCCAGGGGAGCCGTAGTAGGAAGAACTTTCAAGAGGATTGAGGGGAAGTCGAGCCGCCGAGATAGGACGAAGAGTGAAAAATGAGGAGAGTGTCGGCAGAAAGACAATTAATAACATCTAAGGTGTCCATGGTGCGTTGCCTATCATAAGAGTCGGGAGAGGAGTGGAGTGTCAGGTGGATTCGGGCAGTTCAAGCACTGTTATTTGTCGGAGCATGGTGAAGGCCCTGTGTACAGGAGAAAGGATACAGGAATGCGATTGTAAATTAGTCATTCTGAGTGGTTACTGTAAAGTAGATAGGGAGGCCGTGATTGAACTTGGGAGATGGGGTTTTCCCCTTTCGAGACCTTTTTTGGCCTACATGCACGACGAAGAGATGGGGGCAGTACGGTCGAGGACGAGGGCATGGCAGGACGATTGATCACCAATAGAATACAGCTCGAGCGAATATGGGGAAAAGCAAACGGTAAGATGGCCGCGGAAAAGCGTAAGAGAGTCGCGCGGGAAAACCTGGGAGTAAAAGACATTAAGGTCAAGATCAGGATAGGTACCAGCGTGTACAAGAAAATTATGTCGAAAATTGCAAAGAAAGTTTTCAAAATAAAAATATTTTAAAATTATTACAATTAATAATAAATAAAATGAAATAAATTATAAATAATATAATGATGTAAGTCAACAAGGTCCTAATTAAAGTAATTTTCAATAAACATTCTTCTCCTTTTATACATCGCAAATTACGAGAGCTCGGGGATATGGGATCGGTGAAGAGAATGGATTTGTTTGATTGAGGTACGAGCCAGGCTAGTTCAAGTGGCAGAGTACCACGACGGATGCGTGGGAGATCCGGGTTCGAATCCCGGTCCCGGACAATAAAATAAAAATATTTAAAATTTATAACAATTAATAAAAATAAAATAAAGTATACTCCGTTTGTAAACACTGAGAATACAGTTCATACATTCTAATAAAATTGAAGTGATGAAGTGACTGCATCTACTATAGACTATTCCTTAATATACAACAAATAGATAATACATAAATCTTTCATAGTTCATAGCTTTGAAAACTTGTAAAAGAGTTAAAGCGAGTAAAAGAGAAAGAGACAAGACTCTTTCTTGTCTGTTTATTAAACACCACTTTATGCTGTTGCAGACAATGTCACAGAGGGAGCTTCAAATTTTGCCTATCCAGTATTAATTAGGATAAGAATTTTTAACGAATAATTGACATCGCACAGGCTCGAGACTATCGTTTAGTGCCCATCCGAAGGACGGTGTAAAAGAAGGATTTTTTATTCCCTTTAAGCGATATTGGGATTAGTAGGTTGTTATTCTAACCACTCGACCATAGGTTACCCAATTTTGTGTTCTTTGACCAGCTCTCTGCATAAAATTTAATATGAAGAAAATATTAGCGTATTTTCTCGTACGGCAAACTTATTTTTTAAAAAAACTTTTTTTTGGAAGATAATGCAGAGTACCTTTTACTATTTCATATCACATTTCGGGCAAAATAAGAAGGTGGAAATCAATTACCCGGGCTCAAGCAAACTCAATTAAGGAATCCTATCAGGAGGGCTAAATTGGAGCGCTATCAGAGGCCTAAGCGAACGACACGCCAATTTAACCGGCGCTCGGCCGAGGCACAAAAGACCGCAGCACTGTGTATCCAACGCTCCCTAACTTTGACAGTGCCTTATCTCACCGACTAACCTCCGCCCTTCTCCTAACCTCACTGTCTCTCCTCTTTGCTCTAAATCGTATTAAATTGCAGTCACAACTTGTTACTAATTGTTTATAAGTTTCAATTTGGCCTTTTAATTTATTATAATTAATAATGAACTATACTAAATACAGCGACTATAAAGTTTCGATAGAGATCAATAAGACGGTGGCTCAGGCAAATAAATGTTTTTTCGGAACTAACCAACACATCAAAAGCTAACTTTCGTCGTGGAATACGAAAACGATTCTTAAGAAAACACTCATTCAGCCTGTCCTTTACGGTTCAGAAGTCTGGGCCGTAAAGAAATCCGATCAAAAATCACTCCAAACCTTTTAAAGAAACCTTTTTCGGCGAATATAAGGACCTATTAGAGAAGAAGTAAGAAGCATGGAGAAGAAGTTCCAATAGTTGACGTCTATACCAGGCCTCTGGCGTGGTCAAAGTAATAAATTATTGGATTTTAACCAATTGTAGCGAATAAATATATTCATAAAAACAGTTACTAAATATAATAAATGATTGAGGTACATTGAAGTTTTTACATAGACCATATCTTCTGTAGGAAAAATAAGCAAAAAACGCGTATGCAACTAAATCGAATATTCAATACTGATTTATTTAAGCGAATAATTGACCTGCTTAAAGAGCGTCTTTTTGGGAGGTCAGGAGATGTTGGAAAAGCAAGGTATTAAATGAAGCCAGTGAAGAAGCATGGTGGATAAAAGGTGGGATTGAGTTCCAGAATGTGGTGGAGCGGGCGAGAAAGGAACGCTCGAATGATTTGGTTCTGTGGGAACGAGTGTAGAGATCGGAAAGGCGGGATCTTATTTTGTGGTTCTGGACTGAGGATTTGAATTGGAGGAGACTGTACATAAATGGTGTTGCGAGATAATGGAAGAAGTCATACTCTTGAAAGATAGCAGAAACGCTGGAATGCCTCATCTTCTGGATGAAGGACACACCGTCTGATACCCGATATAGCAACATGGATATCTCGGAAAAATAAAGGGGCAGATTACTATCTCACCCAACTACTCACAGAGAATGGTAGCTTTAGGGCCTAATTGGAATAGAAGATCAAAAATCTTGTCCTACTTGTGATCCCGTGTATGAAACAGTGGGACACTCGTTCTTCTGTTGTCCAGGTTTTTCTCGAGAAAAGGGAGAGCTAGACATGAAATTCAGAAAGAAATAATCGCCGGAAAATATTGTTACTTTGATGATGACTAGGCAGGAGCATTGGTGTGCTGCAGCAGACTATGCAGGGCAAATCGGAAAAAGGCTCAGAACACAGGAGCGAGACACATAAGTCGTCTAAGGGTGCATCTATATTGGATCCGATGCGATACGATCAGAATTCGGAAGCAAACTAAATGACTGAAATATATCGAGAGTGCCTACATTGGATCCGCTTCGATCCATCCGTTTTTATCCGAGCAATCCGACCGATTTAGTCGCTCGTGGAATCAAAATAGTTTATTTATACGGAAGCGCCTACATTGGATCCGATCCGATACTGTACGATTAGGTGCGATTTTCACATTTCAAAATCACTAGTTTTCAATCCGATAAGCCAGCCGTTACCATGTGTGGCAGCCTAACCTTTATTGTCTAAAATGTATATTAAAAAATATACATTTTAGTTTGATAATTAACTATTATATAAACATCCGTCATAAATCAAAATTAAATATTCTCAATTCTCAATAAAATATGTTATTACTAATTTACTACTCTCTGTGATTAGTAATTACTATTACTAATGAACCATTAAATATAGTAGCGAAGGTTATTTTTCCGTTGAATAAATTAAATCTATCAAAAATGTTCATAAAAAATATACCTACATAAAATTTTAATTCGTCAAAGAAAATTGGAAACATTAACTTTTGATAAAATTATCGTCTTAATGTTTAATTTATTTGTTAAACAGTTGGCAACACTGGGAGGTAAAGGCTTTTCTGATTTTTTATACTCGTTTGCAAAGATTAACAACGAAATAGACTGAAAAGAATTACTCATTGAATTAGTTCGAAAAGAGCCTTGATTGCGTCATCAAAGAAATAAATATTATCACAATCGAGAAAATTAAATCATTATATAAAACACGAATATATAAAAAAAACAATAAATTCTTTTTTTTTTTATTGAGAAAACAACTAAATTATTTATTTATAGTCATACAGCAAGACAAGAAGAAGAAAGAAGAAGAAGTAATATTACCTCATTCTCATAACATTTGGTTCTTTAAATTTATAAAATTAAGATTATTTATTAATTATTTTTAATATATTTATATTTCACTATAATATATATAAAACATAAGAAATAAAAGAATAAAATTAATACTATTTCATTCGGAAGGCAGTGACTAGTTTCACTATCGGATTGAAAAGAATAGAATCACGTCGGATCTGATCCAGTGTAGGCACTTACTGCGTATTTCAGTTATTTGTTTTTTCAGCCCACCATCGTATGTGATAATATAGGATCGCGTTGCATCGCATCGGATCCAATGTAGGTGCTCCCTAAGGAAGAAATAGGCACAATCTGCTCCCCCACGAAGTAAAGCTTGACGGCTGTTCCGTGGGACGGAAAAAGGAGAATTGGGAGGTATTTTTTTTGTGAGTAGGAATCTCAAACTGTTGCTTGATTTTTTCTTAATAGTTACACTTCGTCTTATGAAAGATTTTTCCCCTACCCTGGAAAAAAAAGTAGTCAAAGTGGGAGAAAACAAAGGATGATACGAGAAGCTTAAGAGAAGATTGTGTAAGAAGATGCCGATCGATGGAATAACTGCAGGGAACTATTTGAACGTCGGGGGATTTGGGTGATTTGGGGTTCCAGGAATGGTTTTGGTCAAAAGTAATGTCTAAGCTTTTGACAGAGGAGGTAAGACTGATTGGGTGGTCGTTTAGGATTAATGTTGGGAGGGTGTAGTTAGCTGTTAGGAGGGAATTGGAACCTAGAACAATGGCCTGGGTTTTGAGAGCGTTCATTTCCAGTTGGCCAGGCACTGATCCTATCTAGGTCTTTATGAAACTAATAGCTCAGAAGGAGGGAAGGACAACATTTATTTGGAAGTTGTCAGAATATAGATGGAACAGACATTGGTGAACAGATTTAGGAAGATCGTAGATGTAGCAGTTAAAAAGGAGAGTAGAGGTTCTTGAGCCCGGTGCCATACCTGAGGACAGAGTGAGGAAAGAGGAAAGAGGTTGATTAGGTATGGAAACTGCTTGAGACCTGTCAGAGAGGAAAAATTTGAATCACAGAATAGAACTGTTGGAAAAGGACAATGACTTTAGTTTGGCAAAAAGGATAGAATGGACCTAAGAATCAAAAGCTTTAGAAAAGTCAAGTAGAATTAGTGCAGTTAGTTTTTTATTTTCCATAGCTGAATGTACGTCAGTGGTGATTTTGGTAAGGGCAGATTGTGTGGAAAAACCAGGACGAAAGCCTGATTGAAGTGGATCAAGGAGTTGGGACTGCTCAATAAAATTTCATATTTGAGACTGGACTATTCTTTCGGGAGATTTGGAAAGGTTGGAGAGAATGGAGATTGGCCGGTAGTCTTTGAGAGATACTGAGGTATAGGTTTTGTTTATAAGATAGACTAAGGCTTTTTTACAATAATTCGAGAATACTGCGATTTGTAGTGAAAACATATATAATAAGTGTAGGTAGGATATCGATAAGGGATAATTCGAGCAATTTGATGGGGAATCATCAAAGCCAGTATTACTGGAGTTGGATTTCAGGACAGAGGAAATATTGTCAGTAGGTGAAATGGCGTTAACCAAAAGACAAGAGAGGATGATTTTGAAGTGTTAATTGAGGCAGACAAAAAGTACGAGATCGTTTCATCGGGAAAGACAGGAAAGACTCTGGAATACGATGAATTATAGGGATAGCTTTCGGTGGAGTTGCCATTTAGGTCATTTAGGATTTAGGATCGGGAGCAGTGGAAAGGGCTTTGTAGAAGTATTTGGATTTCGCCTGCCTGATTGTAAGTAGACTGTGCCAAATTGCGGAGAGTTCTGAACGCTTTATAGTCTTCAGTTAGCCTTGTACGTCTAAAGCGTCTACGGGCAGTATCACGCTTCCTTTGCAGGTCCTTAATTTTTTGACATATCCAAGGAGCGCGATGGTGACGGAAGGTTAAAGTTTTGAGTGAGGCATGGGTATCCAGGATGCTTTTGAGATTGGCAATGAGTATTAAATGTATGAGTTAGTTTAAAAATTAATAGGTTATAATAAATGTTTACATTTCCTTAAAGTTAGGAATTATACATACATTTTATATTTTCATCTATAAAGAAGCATTGTGATTTATTTTAGGCGTGAAGGACTAGGAAGGAACCAAGTTAATAAGGATTCTAATTAAGAAAGACTTAATCGATTCAATGTTTCTATTTTGGTAATCCAATATCTTTATTCTTAGTAATAACCTTTGAATAATTTCTACCTAATTAAATTGGAGAGTGATTGTAGAAAATTCCATTATTATTCCATCCGCAGCTGATAATTCGGCCGACCTCCTCTCACTACCTGCAGCCCTTATCGAAAAGGAACTCTCTCAAACGCCTTGGGATTAGTTTAATTTCCTCCCGAAGCAGGATGAGCAAAGGTTGGCTACATGGTTACTCCATTAAGTTCCAGCTGTTTAATAACAATGAACATTTAGTCTCTTGATAGTTCATCTATCACTATTGTTAAAATTTTAACTTGTGATGTAATTGATCAGTAACGTTAGTTAATCATGACTAGGGAATCTTTCCTTTGTTCCTGAAAAAGTTAAGGTAAACTATGGGCAAATTACTTCTATCTAGATATATATTAACAATTTTGTATAGTACAAATGACTCGTTTAAAAAGGCAGCGCATTTTCACTCTTTATATCCGCTTTTATCTGAAACTTCCCGTTCATCATAAATGCAATAGCACTCATAAAATATTTGGTTATTGATTTAACATGCCATAACTAAAAAAAACTCTAGTATTTCAGTAGAGGTATTCGAAAGTTCTATGTGAGTTCAAAAAATAAAATTTGGGTATTGTTAAAGCAAAGCACTCCTATTGTAATTAGGGTTTTTGAATTCACCAGAAAAGTTTGAAACTTTTTTTATTTTCATTTATGTCACAACCCCCAGCAAACTACAAGTTCAATATACCAATATTCTTGTTCAATATCATGATACAACTCCAAATATGACTTTATTAAAAAAACGTGTAGGAAATGGAATATCAGAAGATACTTCGTTCCTGAATTAATAAGCTTCAAACCAACACAATACTGGATACCAATACAAAGCCAATGAAGACTTAAATCAAAAACGTCAATTTTCGAGGACAAATAAAAAGTTTAAGAATTAACTAGTGGTTTCATGAAGTAAGAATTCGGGCTGGAAGTAAGTTCCTCCCACTATCTTTCCGAAGTCTCAGTGCAGCAAATTCTATTTTAGACCAATAAATCTCCACTTTGGAGTATACAAAGCAAGAGGAAGCTGAAATTCATGTATGCTTCAGTAAGTCAATGTCAATGTCAGCAATTTGGGCACACAAAAGCTACTGCAACCACACCGTAAAATATGTAAGATGCAGCTCACGTAACATTTCTGAATGTCCGCGAACTCATAATAAAATACTCGAATTGCGAGGGAACACACGCGTGTTTAGGCATAGGAAATGCCTCTATAGAAAAAAAATAAGAGAAATAGTGACTATAATGGACTTATGGAGTAAAACAGATCTAAACAGAACAGTACTAACCAAAACATACCCAAACTAATGACTAACAGCATGGCAGTTCTCCCAGGTGTAGAATATGCATCACTTCTAAATTTTCAGACCGCGGGCTAAATATGAAAATCGTTTCTTAAGGAGTACACTCCAATAAAAAAACTAAACATTTACTGTTCTAAAACCTGGAATAAAATAAATATCACAATTAATTTGAATAATAAAGGTTTTACGAGATCAATAAAAAGATTTTTTTTTCGGGAAAGTTCTAGGTAAAAAAATTAAAATTCGCAATAACAATGCTAAGAAAATAATGTTGGAACTCGTTCGAGGAGCACGCAAGCAGCTTTTCATTTATTATCTTGAATATCCTTGAAAATGTAGGATTTATTGGATTTTGTTTCCGTAACCGAATATATTGTTTTACTGGAAATACCTTATTAAATGGTGTGATTTTATTTTTCAAATTGAAATTTATTGGATGCAACATATTGCAACAAATATCATAATAAAACCACCAAATGGTGGCCAATAAAACACGCATCAAGAGAACTGTAAACAGCCCATATTTGGGGGGACGAGTGGTACAAAACTGGAAAAAGCGATAAACAAAGATGAATAAAAGTTGGAAACAAAAGAGCTCGACGGGCCAATCCATGGATTTGGTGTTCATTGTAATGGACTCCCTCGGCCATATTGTTCCCATGAAATTCAACGCTGCCATTTTCATTTCCCTCTTTATCTAAATTCAAACCGGCGTTGTATCTTTCATTTGGCGTCAAAGCCAATAGCATAAATTTCTAATCCGAAATAATATTCTGGAGAAAAAAAAAGGCCTCAGCTAATTTTAATTTCTTTTCAGATAATAAGAAATGGAATTATCAAAGTTTGTGCATTCACGCGTTTACTGATGATATAAAAAAAAAAAACCCAGGTCTGGGATTCAGTACATGGTAGAGACTGTACTATTTCTTGGACAACAGTTGTGCGGGGAGGTGATTTGTTCTAGATCACGCTCAACCGCCAGATTCTCTTGACCAGTTTATAGAGTCTGGATGAGCACTAGGAGGTTCGTAGATTCCATAGGATCCATTTCTGACCGCTAACAGATTAAATAACAGTCTGCCAGCGAGTGGGATTTGAACGAAGGACTCAGTGCTCTACCACTGAGCCACGTCGCTTCCTTAACAATGATAAGAAAAACATGGACAATTGTAAATGAAAAATGCTCGACGAATCTGAAGGCTCGATGCCGATGCATACATTGTGTTTTCAAACACCCATCTACGGTTTACCGCCTAAACCTAAACCTAAATCCTTAACTCAATCCTTTTACTCCTACGTCAGCTCCTCCTTTATTGGTAAATATTAATGATTATCCTAAAGGTAATATATATTTGTGGAACATGATTCTTTTTAATGGATATCAAGATATTACACCCCTTCAACGAATTCTCGAACAGATGAGTGCTAAGAATAAACATATATTTATAGAACAGCAAAAATGAATGACAGATTCAGGTATACTTTCTATAGGTAAGTTCTCTTAATTTAACAAAAACATCGTAGTTAATCATATAAATTGGAAACTTATAGAGATGTTTTAAATATAATTTAAATTAATCGGGATGGAGGACTGTGAGAAGGTGCTCGATTTATAATCACTTGATGTGGTATGAGTACTTTTCGGTTTAAGCAAAGTCGAATATGTTGGAAAGATTATAACTTGCAATTGAATATGGAAGAAGGCAGTATGTCAATACTATTATTTTATAGTATTATCATATATCATAATTTTTGCAGAATAACTAGCTGGAAGTTCAATTAATTGTTGTAGAAAACCACTTTAATAAAATACTTCAGACTCTAAACTCTATTTACGACGGTTTTGAAAGAATTATTCATTCTATTAGCAAATGTGATATAATTATAGAAAAACAGAAGAAAATAGAAATGAGAAGAAAAAATAAATGGACAAATTTTACACACTGCGTTAATTTAAACATCTTTTTAGCGATTGGCTAAGCCCGTGTTTAGGGCCTGGTGTATTTGTAACCATAAATGTTCATAATTTAGAAAATCATTTAAGTTGATGAAAAAAGGTAATATAGGTTTTACGTGTTGTGTTTGGTCAGGCTCGTATGTTTCCTATGGACTATTTGGTATGAGCGAAACTGGTTTTATCATTATATATTAAAAATATATATCAAAACAGTTAATTGTAATATCAGTAGGAAGATGTAAAAACAAATGCCAAACTACTTATAAAATCCGAAAATAATTTTTCGTCCACCATAAAATGAATTCTGCAGGAAGTGATGGAACTTCCTCTTGGATCTTGAGTTGAAATTATTTAAACAGTAAATATTTTTTTGACTTAGTGATTCGGAAAATAAGCGTGATAGATTTTTTTCAACTTTATCATGGCTCCTATTACATTTTAGTGAGTGGTGTACATTGTTCTAATCAGTGAATTTCGACTATCAGCATTTTTTTTTTTGGAGGGGGGTGCAGCTTTTTATTGAGTTTATAAATTAAAGAGGTGAACAATATTTATAATTGTGAAAATTCGATATCATTATTTGGAAAAAAAAATACAAGTTTTCCTCAAAATGGAGAACAATAAGATAATAGATAAATGTTATTAGTCGAGAACGTGAGGTGGATGTTTTATCTGGTCGATCCTATTTGTGGATCACGTTCAGGCAAAGATTGTTTTGCTGCATCTATGTGATTTTCCTCGTTCCAGGCTAAACCTTGCCAAACGTTCGTATTATATATAGTTTGATAACGTAATAATTCCTCTGTTTGTATATATTGTAAATAAATCTAGAAGGAATAAAAAAAAAAATTATTCCTCTATACGTAAATAAAATTAAAAATAATTATGAAAATACCAAAATATTATATCAAATGAACTGTAATAAGCTCTTACGTCATCGCTAGTTGAATAATCACATTGAAAACACCAAAAAAGGTGGTAATGGGGAATTAATATTAAAATATTTTAATACACTATATAACAAATCGATACGTGACAATTTTAGTATGACTTCTAGTATCTTAAATAAATAAAAATTTTCAATATAAAACAACCATTCAACCAACTCCTAACTTTGTTTTATCTGTTGGCCATAAAAGTGGATCCATCTATTATCTCCTAGGCCTAAAACTGGGGCAAAATGGACGCTATTACTAGAGAACAGGTACAGGAAGAAATAAGAAATGAGCTAAGCTCATCTGCTCATTATTCAAGCAAATTCAACATGTAATGTGATATTGACAATTGATATTGAGAACGACAATATCCACTTTACAGTTTTCTAAATCGTCCATTATTAAATCCAGCTTACCGTTCATCCCAACTAAAACAACTAAAATTCAAAATCCATTTGCGATTCCGTAATCTTTGCCGTTTAATCGGTCCAGCTATCCGAGGCTGTTCATTAGGTTTTTAGCAAGTTATTTCACTGTGTGGGGAGCTGGTCCAGCATAGTTATCCCCAACTCGAGGAGTGGTACCTCTCTTAGTCTGATCTCTCATCTAAGACCTGTCCGACATGGTGGTCCTATCGGCTTAGCTTTCAGGGTCCTCGTGATACTCTGAGATGCAATGGTATAACGCTATACTAGTACTGTATAGTATAATGTACCAACAAAGAGGGCAGTTAAATTGACGTGGTTCAAAGAAAAAAAATTATTTGTAAAAAAAAATATTGCCAACAAAACCAACACTCACAGACAACTAAACTCTCTATTGACACACAAAAAAAGAAGAAAAAACGAACAAACAGAAAAATAATTCACTTTATTTCAAAGAATATTCTGAGATAATAATCATATTTAAGATCTTCTAAGATAATAATCAATTTAACATTTGATTACAACCCGTTGAGTTTGATCTGGCTTAGTCATAAATTCTAAACATTTTCCAAAAAACACCATAGATTTTAATGAATGAAGGCATATGCCATGGGTATGTTTCTTGAATCGAGTTCTTGGACTGATATTTGTTTCAAATAATTATATTCGACGGATGTGATCAAAGTTCTACTGTATTTTAATTATTACTTTTTTTTTCCGAATATAGAAAAAGAACAACAGCATAATTCGAAATTTGGCATTTTCAAGTTAAGCCCTCAATAAAAAAATTATTATCAATCATTTAAAACAATTTTTCAGCATCAATGCAATAATTATACCTAACTTTAAAGAAGTTATATGTCTAAAAATCTATTAGAAGTGTTATGTATAAAAAATAACAATTATATTAAGAAAAATAATCATTTTAAAATTGAAAAAACAATAGTATATAAGATTCAGCTTTGAAAACATAACTGGTAGAGTAATGTAACCTGACCCTATAACCTATAAGTATTTTTATAAAAGATCATAATTTGAATAAATCGATTAAAAAAAAATTAAAACTATGTAAAGATTCTTTTTTGTGTTGTTTTTTAAGATTCTTTTTAGTCTAAAAAGCGCTAAAGTCTTCCAGTTCCTCACATCCAGAACTACTAGGTCCTTTTGAGGTCCTTTCATAGCTCTTTTTTTGAATTCTGGACTCGTTTATTCCTGCAACGTGAACTATCCAATAACTTTCAGTGCCTAACTACCAAAAATTATCTGAGATATATAATTTTGCCTCAATTAAGGGTACCCACTTAATAGAGATTGGGTGAGCCCCAGGAATGTCTCCAGATTCAACAGAGCCCATCCCCGCGCCTGCTGAAAGAATAAATAAATTACGCAGCCGAGACCTTAACTATTTCAACCCGAAACTTTCGGCACGGCGACTCAGCACTCCACAACTGAGCAGGAGCCTTGCACCCTATGGAGTGGTGATAATGTAAGCAACAAATAAACTAAAATATGTTAATGTTATATGTTTCTTTATTGGTGTAGCTAAACTGAAAGGTGAGACGTTGACAAGGAATTTTCTATAGGTTTCACTTGATCATTAGTAGAGAAACGTATGCCAAAAATAAATTCATGGTGTTTTCATAAAATAAATCTATAGAGCGACGGTGTGATAACGAAGGAAAGTTTACAATATTTACATAAATAATTATTGAATTTAAATAAATAAAATATTTTTTTTTAACAAAATAAAACTCAAAATAACATTGACTTTTATCTACCAAAAGGTCACATTGGTCTCCTATTGAGAATTTTTTTGTAGGAGGTTCATTTTAGTCAAAGGTACATGTGGCGGCAATAATAAAACAAACCCGCTACTGGATGAAGAACAATTATTGTTGTTATTTAACGATTGTTAAATAATACTTAGTTAAAGAAAACATTTAGTAATGTATGTATACATAATGTCTCTCCTCCGCATATGTATACCAACGATGGCCAAAGTAGAATACCCGAAAATTTAGGTCGACGTTTGGACTATTCAGGCATTGTAAGTGTGAGTTTTACTGGAGAATTTTGAAACATAAGGCTTTGCAATATTCGTCAAAAAGAGGTGTATCTCCTGGAATAAAACCCCTCAGACCAACACATCAATACAAGATCGTGACCGGTTCGTTTCCATGCCACAGATGCCAACAATATTTACGATTTATTTTTCTATGATATAATAATAAAAAAAAACTAATAATACCTGAGAAACTTGAATGCAATTCCTTAATGTCCACTACTATGCCACATATTCTCGTTCACTCTCGCCTTTGCCCAATGTGCACGCTCATATTTAAGTACTTTAATTATCCACGATTGTTATTTAATTTATTAATGAATCAATTCCCTTTTCAATATATCAATAAATTCGTTGCACCCATGTTAAATGGGATGAACCAAATAAATAAAGCAAACTATCAATGCATTGGGTTCAATTGCAATAAAGAGCAAAGTATCATTATTTGGTTCGGTAAGCTTCTTCTTATTATTATTATTATTAGTATATTTAATAAATACATTTCTACATATCATGAATTTTCAGTGTTTGGGACTTCATCTGCACAAGAGTATGGAAATGCAACATATTTTCTGTCAGAGCAAACTATTTGGAATAAAATCGAAATTACTAGACAAGAGCTCAAAATTATTCTTGCCAAACACGTTTTGGATGTTTAAAGTATTAATAACACAATACATGGACATAAAGAATATAGATTTGAATGTGGCTGTGGGAATAACCCAAACATCCGGAGAATTCTATTGTTTTAACTAAAAATTATGGATACACTCCCAGCTTGTGATCACCTTGTGAGGCAAAAGGCCGTTTACAAAATTATACAGCAGTACAATCCGTATTATTGCAGTAATAAATATAGTTTATTATAATAGAACATATGTGGTATTTTTATTAGATTTTCGCAATTTTTTGCGAAACTTGTAAGAATTCCGATAAAGTGTTTGTTTCCAACTAATAGGAAAAATATCAATGCTCGGCTTTCACTTATCTATCACTTATCTTCAGGTACAGATCGTAGGGGACACTTATGATACCTGCTCAGGGACCCTTAACCGATTTATTTACATATTCCTTACATTCTAAATAGTGTCACATATAACAAGTAAGTGTTTACAAATTGTAATTTTTTATATTCATTTACTTTCGGATCTAATTAATTCCAGTAAAGATATAGAATTTAACAAAAATTCCTAGAGCATATAGTTCAAGTCGAATTTTCTCCAAAATGAGTTTCTTGCACTTAAGGAAGCGGGATCGTGTTATTTGCGTAGTGAATAAGTGGCTAAGCCAGTCAGTCATTGCTTTGACATTGAATTTTCGTTTATATTTATATTATACTCAACTAGAATCCAAAAACTAGAAGAACGAATTCCGTTTCCCTCTATACAGTTAACTCTCTCTCTCTAAAATCCGGCTCATTCACAACAGCTGTAGTTAATTTCTGAATGTTATATTCTGTAGTTAAGGACTTTAATAATTATTAAACTAATACAAGCTCATTAGTATTAAAAAGGAACAATACAATCTGGTGTATTACAAACATTTGACGGTCGCATCAAACAAAGTCTCTCGTTAAATATTAAATTATCCTTCCCCGTATGAGATCTCATCATTATATCAAAGTCATATCTTTGAAGCAGTTTCTTCCTTATTTATTGAACATATAAAGGCACTCTAGTATAAGATTTTGGTTTATAGCTATATTTAACGGGTAAAGCAACATAATTAATAACATCTTGTTAACTTTAACTATTAAATCTGTTAATATAACTATAACTGAAAAAGAAAAGTTAATAAAATTTTGACGCATTTTCTTTCTAAAAAGAAGTATTATCTTTAAGAAGGATAAGGTTTTGGTGATGACTTGCACCGCCCTATCCACCTCAGCCTCTGCACTCAGGTGATCGATCATGGGGAGATTTTCCTCAATGCTAGCCCTGAATCCTTTCCAGTCGGTCTTGTTTAAGACGTACTTGCTCGCAGGCGGGGCTGCGGGGGTACCTCCGAAAATATATACAATCGGCCGATGATCTGACGGACCGAATGGGAGTGCTATACAGCCCATTATGGTTTGCAGATCCCTGTTTAGTAGGAGGTCTAGAGTTGAGGTATATCCGGGTAGGGAATCACGCCGGAAGGTATGAACCCCGGGGTGTAAGGCGACTAGTCCAGTCTTGGTAATGTATGGTCTCCAGTGGGTCGTGGTTGATACATAGCCAGGCAGGGTATTTGGCATTGAAGTAACCAAAGACTATATAGCGATGAACGTTTGAAGATAGACATCCTGAATATTTTTATTTTCCATGGAGTAAAATTTTGTTCAATTATCACTCAAAATTTCATTCGTCTTTTTTTCCTTCCTTAGCCTCTTTGGATATTATTCTGGCAATTTCATTCGTGATAACCTAAAACATTTGGCAGGGCATTTGCATTTAACTTCGTTGGGAATAGTTTTTGACAAATCGTCTTACCTTTATAGTTTAGATATTCCTTGCCTTGATTCGAGATTGTTTTATGATGTTTCGTTTGTAGGTTTCTAGACGGACATCATCTTTTCTTCTTGTATTCGAAATTTCTTCGTTAGCATCTGATTCACTCGACATATTAATACACACAGACGAAAAAAATATAACTGGGGAATCAAAATAACGAGCAAACATAACAATTAACCTACGGAATGTAGGCTCAGTGATACCAACGCAATGATTTTAGCACAGTAAATGTGATGTTGCTTGTGGGTATACTACTCTAAACGAAAATTTTGTGGACCATATTGTCCCGTTTAAATTATTAGAACATAGGGGGGTTCTGTACACATCAAAGCGTTTAGAAAAAATATACAAAAAATAAAATAAAATTAATTTCGAAATGTTTGTCTCTTATGGGGTTTCTGCAATAAGCGATTCAATTATTCTGTCTGTTAGTTAATTAATAGCTATACTTTTTCCATTTTAGTTTTGGTTTCTTCCTTAACAACTCATAATATCTATTTTTGTGGGTTATTTTTTCTAGTTGTTTTTAGATTATATTGTCATAAAAAAAACTTTACCACTGCAGCCCGTAGACGGTTCTAGGATTCAGTACATGGTAGATACTATACTGCTTCTTGGACAACGGTTATGCAGGGAGGTGATTATATTGTTATATAGTTTTACATTATCATTTTAAAAAATTATATATAATATATATATATATATACATATATATATATATATATATATATATATATATATACATATATAAGGAAGCGGAGTGGATCAGTGGTAGAGCACTGATCTGCCATGCCGGAAATTCTGGTTCAAATCCCGCTGTAGGCCATGATTTTTATTTAGTCTGGTTGCAGCGGGAGATGGATCATATAGGATCTAGGCCACTCCTGGGGCCCACCCAGCCTCTATAAAATATTATAACAATAGGGTACCCAAAATAAGGGGGGGGGAATCTGGCGGTTGAGCGTGACCTAGGACAAGTCACCTCCTTGCAGAACCGTTGTCCATGAAACAGTACAGTCTCAACCGTGTACTGATCCCCATAACCTTCATGGGTTGTAGTGGTACAGTTGGGTGGTTTGGTTTTTTTTTAGGTTTTATATATATATGTGTATATATTAGATGAGGTCTAGAAAGAGTTCGGATTTTGTTATCTCGTGATTTCAGCTGAGTAAGTTCATTAAAATATATGTTAGCTTTTTAGACTTTAGTAATGCACCATGATTAAAAGTTTATGATCATTCGCGCTCTACCATAAGATTTATTGCATAATCACATGTATAATCACATGTGTATCACATGTATGGCTGAATTAACTATATATAAGTTCTTAGTTGGCATTTAGTGCACCGAGTAGCTTCACATCAATCAAAGTCAGATGATATAGATGGTACATTCCGACTGAAACGTCATGTGCTTACAGAGGACGACATTGATGGTATTTGTGCTCCAGTCAGCACGCTCCATCAGTCAACGGAGAATCCCGTACTCAGGTACAAGTGGATTCATTAGGGACTTATTCAAATATTTTACCGTTAACAAGCATTGATAATTAATTTTAAATTGAAGTTTTGTGAAATTTAAATTTAGTCGGATATTGATATAAACTTTTTTGAAAAAAAAAACCATTAGCAATGTATAAACTAATTTTCAATTTCGAAGAGGGAATTCTAGAAAACTTTCGATAGGAACAAATAATCATCATGGTATCAGTTCCGCAAGTTGTCACTTCCAGTTGAGTCACAACAAGTTTTAATTTTCATTCGTTTCCTTCTTTATATTTTCGAAAATAAAAATTATATGTATGAAAAAAGAGTGTAATTCAGAGAAATGTGTATATTTCGGTAATCATTTCATTAAGGAATAAACGTTCCAAAAACATTTCGTAGTATCGATGATATTATACGTTTGGTGAAATTATTATCGAAATATACACATTTCCCAGAATTAAAATTTATTATCAACTAAAAAAAAAAGTTTTTTTTTCAACTAAAACTAAAACTCACGATTATTTCTATCAAAAAAAGAAATTAATGAAAAACATGTGAATTAACTCGAAGTAATAACTCTTGGAACTGATATACTTATAATTGTAACATTATAAACGGAATTCGAGTATTTTATCAAGTAAATAGTATCACAAGGATAAAACCGAGAATGTTGATATTATACGTGTATATATATATATATTACTCCATTCCTACCAGTGATAAAAGTTTATTTTGTTAATTAATACTTATTACTTCCGCTTATCTAAGGTATTTACGGGTTTAAATGGGCAGATTTTAATTACCTATATTCACTGATAAGAACTGGAATAAATTACTAAAGCTAAATTTAAAGTCTTACCTTGAATTGAATAATTACTTTTGTTAACTACTAATAAACCTTTTATAAACCCTTTAATATAAATATGGATAAACATCAGGCAATCAATAGATAAGGCAAAATACATTTCACTAACATTAATTTATTATTAACCACAGTTAAAAACAATTATATAAACAAATTGATTTTATTATAAAATAACATAATGGACAAATCCATCTCAATAGAAAAATAATATAGTAAACAGAATAATCTCAATATAATATAGCGCTTTGAATTTATTTAATTTAAATTTTATAGATTATAAATTAGAGCTCTAAAAATTGTGTAGCTATCGACGTATTCTGCAGAATAATGATATATTAGTACTTGCATTTACAGACGATATGATCCTTCCAGCCGCGATGGTCAATCTTCTTCCATAGCTTAAGGTCTAGATGAAAGGGTTGAAAATGAAGTCTCCTATCTTACTCGCTGGAAGGGTTGAACGTAAGTGGAGTCTAATGTTGATAGGTCGAAGGGCCGAAACCAAGTGATCTGTTACTTGGGGAATTTTTTAACTTAACTCCCTTTTATCTATGGAGGGGATAGGTGAAGCTGCCGGCCCCTACCGGCATTTTATTTAAACTCTTCAATGCTCTTATAGGAATGATTATACTTTCTTGATTAGACGATAGTTGCGTCATGTATCAATATATATAACAATAAAGAAAGACCCCCGGTCAAATGTCCTCATCAATATACATATTAAAAAACGGATGTAACAATATCCAGAAAAAATATATAACATGAACTTTTCTATTCTCAAATTACATGCTGAGATACGACAGCTTGGACGTATCTACATCTAAGGGAGGCTACAACGTTAAACTCCCCGCCCGGCGGTTCCGGGGCTGGGATCTTTAATTGTTCTGCATGAACCGTCCTCCGCTTGTGTAGTTTGGTAGTACGACTTATCAATCGTAACCACGTTAGGTTCTCGGATCACAGTCAGCGCGGGCTCTAGCCCACATCACAATTACACTGAACGGTCTTTTCCCTCTATTAGACCCTAGTTTTCGGTAGACAATCGTTCCGATTTTCAACCCCCTCCCCCCCTGTCGCTTCCCGCACCGACAAATTCTCTTTACTTTCTCGGCTCGCATCTTATTTTGGGCCTATTTCCATACGGCTCTCATTTCCATGCGGTTTGTCCCCATTTGCCTTTCGTACTCCGTCACCCCTCTAAAATCCCTCCGATTCTCCTTCAAACCGAAGAGTATTTCGAACGGTGAAAACCTCGTGACCGTATGGTTAGAGTGGTTGTATACAACGATGACTTTGGCCATGACAACGTACGGCACTCTATCTTCATGATATGAAGGCACTCTATGCATCCTCTGCTTTTTGGGTGTCCAGGCGTGTTGAGATGCCATCTTACATCTAAGATGCGCATCTCCTCCCGAATGGCCGCGTTGTCAAATTCTCGACCTCCGTCGGATGAAATCTTTTACTGGGACCCCATTAAACTTGAACCATTGCTGCAACGCTCCTAGCACCGCGTCTGCCAGTCGTTCGGTATGTCATTGCGACCTTGCTAAAGAGGTCTACCATCGGCACTCATTTATACACTCTCCAGGTGAACGTGTCGATTTGGACATCTATGAGGGGCGCTTCTGCTGTAGCTGTCTCTTCCTGTTTGGCCTTTTGTGGATGTCGGTCATATTTTGACTGAATACCTACTTGAAACGAAGGATTCGTTTCTTTGGTTCCGAGTGTATCTGGTAACCAGTCAATATCAGCGGCGTCATCAAGGCCGTACTTCTCGTGCCCGATGCTTTGGGCGAATATCACCAATGTTCTGGCTACATGCGTTGAACGGCGAGGATAGCTTCAGTCGAGGAGAGCGGAGAGATGATGTGAGCTTGCAGTCTGAATCGGAAGTGAAGCGAAGCGCTAGACGACGGAGTGGGGGAAACAAACTCCCTTCTATGTTATCAAAGCTTACAAGATCGCAACTTGACTATTATAACATCTGTGACAAATGGCGAGAGATTTAAATCTGAATTTATTATATTGATTCGCGACTGAACAGTATTTGAAAAGTATCGATATGTAGTTTTCGAATATAACGAAATAGTTCCATCTGTTAAAAAAACTTGTTAGTATTATGATTTGTTGGGCTTCAATATTGAAGTTTTCTTGAACCACTTCTTTTAAAGGAACTGGTGAATGAAAACCGTTGGATTACAAGTGGTAGTATATAACAAATCGTAAACATGATTTTGAAAAAAGGCTAGAGTAGAAGCTTCTGATGAAAAGTCATATTTTACTTATTTTCATGGTTTTGTGCTTACAAAACATATTCCACTACCAGTACTTACTGTTACTATTTCATCAGAGTTGTATTGAGCGAGTTTTTGTAAAGTTTTTGTATTGAGC
Source organism: Arma custos (assembly GCA_037127475.1). NCBI lineage: Eukaryota > Metazoa > Arthropoda > Insecta > Hemiptera > Pentatomidae > Arma > Arma custos. Next base: position 27,440,093 of record CM073764.1, on the reverse strand, counting down.
GATTATATATATATATATATATATATATATGTATTAATAAATATAATATGAATATAGTGAAATACAGGAAATAAATAGGTGATATATAAGGAAGTTTTTTATGATGAGAATCGTATGACGAGAAATTTTTCGTGAGATGTGAATCGTCTAATAAATAAAGTTATGCCTGATTCAGGAACGACTTTATAGACATTTTTAAAGAAACAAATGTTAAGTTGATTTACAAACCCTGCTATGAATCCCACAAAATACATTTTGCTTAGACAATATTACAAAGTAATTATAACAATTAGAATTAAGAATAATGTTAAAGATTGGTATGCAAAATTTTCAAAATGAGAGGAGAGAAGATGCCAGTGTGACACTGCTCCAGGACACTTTTTATTTCGTTGCGCCTTTGAAAATGTAATAAAAGAAGGAAATGAATTCGGATATCGCCCCGGTATTCTTTCCTCACTTTTTTTATTTTATTTCCAAGAACTTTGAACAATTTTAAAAATTAAACTATTCCACTATGTCAAGAATGCGTTATTGAAAATGTGTCCTGAGAATAGTTGTCTATCACATCGAAAAAAATTTAGCACGCATTAAATTTTGAACAAACTATTATTTCTTATTATGTTCTTATATTTTAGATTAAAGACAGGGTTCACCGATAGGGAGCCAGGTGTGCTGTTATAGTTAAACCTTTTATAATTTGGTATAAAATTTAATAAGTAAATCACTATTCAACCCAAATAAAACTAAGAAGCAAAGAATTCAAGTTGGCGAGCTATAAAGAATTAAAGAGGCGATTTTATTTTTAACTATTTTATTTTGTTTATTCAACCTCCGAGATGAAGGCAAGTGCTATCTTACCTAGGGGCAATCAACTTGGTCATTTGAGGCATCCTAAAGTAAATGGACAAGCAAAGAACGTTGAACAAAGGCATAAAAGAAAGTCATTAAGTCCTTACTTGTTCTCTTAGTTTTAAATAATTCGTTATTTAATTTTTTTTTAAAATATATTTATTGTAATTTACAACTGTATACAGAATACATCAAGTAAATATAATGAAATATAAATCATCAGAGACACAGGCAAGTAGAGAAACTACCCAGTGGTAGTACTAAAAAAAACGATGAATTTAGAAGGTCACAAGGCCATCTTCTTTTCTGACGCCTTGGAGAATTATTAGGAATTGAAGAGGTTCGCGGAATTGAAACTTGTGGGTTTGAGAAGAAATGAATTTTGTCATGAAAAGATTGAAATCGGATTCAGGTCAAATCAGCAATAACCGGGACATTAAGGTCATTATGGATTAATTTCTTCCTAACAAAGTAAGGTGCATTGAGGATTTTACGAAGGATTTTGGATTGTAAGGATTGAATACGAGAGGATTTCGATGGTTTAGTGGAGCCCCAAAGCTCTATTCCGTAAGTCTAGATGGGTCTGTTAATTGTCATGTATAAGAGTCTTTTGTAATTAATTGGGAGCTTAGAGCATTTGTTTAGTAAATGTTGAAACAGCCTGAAACGGCGAGCTGTTTCTTGTTGTTTCAGTCTACTATGAGGATTCCAAGTTAAGCGTTTGTCAAGGTGTAGTACTAAGTACCGGTCCTTTTCTACAGGAATCAGTGGGATGTTATTAAACGATACAGGAGGGTAGGAAGTCGTTGGTTTACGACGGAGGGTTATTTAAATCTAAAATAAAAATTGATTATTTAAAAAATACATTTTTTTTCCCTTCCAAGTAACCCTTTGAAAGGACCGTTTATTTATTGGCACTTTCCATACTTCAGTACACTATGAGCATTTTTACAATAAGGATTAACAACATATGAGATATTTAAAATTTATTCAAAACATTATTACTTATATACTGTTACAATTAACAAAATTAAAACTACCATATCGATAAAATGACTATCTATGTTTTATATCAGATGATTATACTTAAATAGATGTCAACTTTTCGAAATCAATAAATATTATTTATGAATTTAGTGAATTCGGATCGAAACGTATTGTATAGATCGTGTTCAGATACTGGCCTATCTTCCCCTCTTAATAGTATGGATATAATTAATTCCAATCTTCGCCTTTCATACATTTGGGAGTCATAACTTAGGTGTTATATGTCGGTTCTGCTTTGCCGATTGAACAAGTATTGTCATTGATTATGTGAAATTTGTGTAAATATGATTTGGTATGTCCATGTTCAATTAGTTTGTAGTTAGTGGATTTTATTAATTTGTAGTTATTGATTGACAGTTTCGGAATAAACCTAAGCAAAATAGTAGATTTATTTGAAATCTTCCACCGTTCATTCCACCTCATAATCGATTCTTCCCTAATTTTGAATTTTATGAACGAAACTGGTGTTTTGTGAAAAGATGGAGACAAATCACTTTATACTGCATCTTTTGCTAATTTATCAGCTATCTCATTTCCCTCAATACCAGAATGACCTTTTACCCATATTATTTTTACAGAGAAATTCAGATGCACAAGTGTGCATAAGTTCATTCTGATATTTTCTGAAAGCTCGTGATGTAATTATGTCTTTATTGAGAACTGATTGTATAAGTCCATTTTATCTGTCTGTGTATGACTATGTCTGTAAGTTGGTTGGAATATCATTAAGGAATTCTGTCGCTTTTAATTGGTTTTTGGAACACGTGGAGCCTAGTTTGTACTGGGCACTTCGCATCTTCCCATTCGTGTCTCAAAGTAGCCAAGAACAGCCCACATTACTGCCTTTTTTACTTCCGTCTGTGTGTAGGTTAGAGATTTCTGTATCCGTTCCCTTACTTTAAGTGCGTGTAAAGTTTGACAAATTTTGATGAGTGTAAACAATCAAAAGGTTCAAATTCCCGTTCTACCGTGCTACTGTCTGTTTATTAATTGCGTTACGTTTTAGATCGATAAGCACAATGCCTGCTAAGACACAAGGTGCGTCATATGAAATCCTGATCCGAATGATTCTTTGAAGTTTCTGAAAAGGCATTTATTCTCAATTGCTTTATACCAAATCTGCGCCACGTTTAGCATTTTGGGAAACAGCGCCCCATAGTAAATTGTCTTTAAAAATTCGGCCCCAAGGCCCCAGGTTTCCTTGCGGCAATAGTCAAAGAATTAATTGTTTGTATAGTCCTGACGTATTTCCGTTACGTGTGTTTTGACCAACTTAGTTTTATATCGAACACAATGCCTAGAAAGTTCAATGTGGGCGTTTCTCACTATTCTATCAATTCTCAAATTGATCATTTCCAATGTAGATGGCTAAATCTGGTACATACTTTTTTTTTTTTTTACTAAAAACGATGTAGTTTCTTTTCCTTATGTTGATTTCTAACTTGCATGTTTTTGTCTAATCATCCATTTTGATTAATGTTAGTTTGCTATCTGTTATGAATATTTTCCTCTGGTTAAAAGTAATATATCGTAGGGTTATATAATTAATTTTGAGTCAGTTTGTTAGTCAAGGTCGAAAATTGTATTAACTAATATGTTCCAAAGAAAGGGCGATAAAGAAGATAGAGTTTTAAGCAGGAGATGTAAACTATTGTTATCATTTAACAGTCGATTCTAAAACATTCAAACTATAATATTTGAATTTTTTATGATTTTATTTTATTGTTTTAATTTTTAAATATCTCTAAATAAAAATATGCTTCCCTTCTTGAAACTATGTTATGTATGAAATCATTTCATCTTTAACACTTTAACTTCCGCGCAAACAAAATGTTTGTTATGCTACCGCCGGAAGTTTTTGGCTGGTGCCACGAATTCTAAGCCATAATTTGTGAACACAAACAAGTTGGTACATTGCGTCTTTGATTTTAGATTATTATTATCAAAACTGAAAATACGGACCAATTAAATTTCTCTCTTTTTAATAAATTTTGCAATAATTTAGTTTATAATTATTATAATTAGTTTCGAGTACATGAAGATCTGAATATCGATCATATTCCAAAATTAAATTACCACGATTTTTTAATTTAAAATAGCAAATGCATGATAGTAATAGTAAAAAACTAATGATAGTAATCTTGCTTCATTTAGGGTCATTCGTTTTGATTCGATTAAGAGTTTATCCGAAGGAATAAAACATTGATTTATATTAACCTAATAAGAGATAATTTTGATAGCTTAAAATTGCAGAAATAAACGAAGGGATTATCACGTTTGTTATGCGAATACAATTAGAAAACCATACAAATAGAAAAAAAGTAATTGTGTTGTTCTTTTGGTAAATATGTTCTTATAGCATTTATTTGCAAATATTGAATTATTTGATGAATTTACATTTAAATTAATACTGGTGACATTTGACTGCGAATTGACAGTAAAGTGTTAATGTAATAATATTGTTCAAATTTGCTTGTGATTACTGGATGTGATGATGGTTGATAATTTGGAAATCATACTTCTAAATGTTAACATTGGTTTTACGATTCTAGTGGTATAATCACACACACCACAAAGTGCTGGTTTGAGTTTGGTTACTTCCGATTTATAATTTATATAAAGTTTCCCCAGTAAACAGACAACACCGAAGTAAAATTAGTTAACAAAAAGTAAAGCAGGCTCAGTCTGAATGGAAGAAGTAGCGGACAGTCCCTGAGGTGAGCCGATAGACCTTTCCAACCAACTTTCCAAGTCGCTTCTGTCCCAGTAAGCTCTCAACTTGTGCCTTGTTAGATTACCTCCTGGTCCCAACTGTTTAATAGACTACTGTGTTTTCCCTGTCTTGTACTGTGAATCAGCAGGCTAAAAACATTGGTTTGTGTTGTTGTTGGTATGTAGTTGAATTTGTTATTATTCTTTTTTTTTTGTGGAACAAGGTCCGTGTGATGGCCCCTATTGCTAACGTTAGTTTTTAGTTGCCTAAACAGTCAATAGAGGTCAAAGTAGCACAATCGTTGTCCATATCAGAGGATGATCGGTCTCTCAAGACAAAGTTTCAATGGAAGAAAGGCGCATGTGAAGATATCCTAACCTCACCAGTGTTACTTACAAGAGCGTAAGTGAAAAATCTATAAAATGGAAGAAGGGCGTATGCGACAGTCACCTAATTAAATGACCCGTTCTCTTATTTTGGCTCTCACGTGAACTTTGAAAAATGTAACATGCGCCCTTCTTCCAGGCAACTATTCAAATGATCTATTTGTTTATAATTTAACTCAAGTATTCTGGTACTTCTTAACGATTGGTGTATTAGTATTAATTAATTTTCCATAATTTAAGTTATTATTTATTATTCTTCGTTCGAACCAACAAATATACAGTATTTACAAAGACCTGAGCTGAGGTGGTCAGATGGTGTGGTAGGCGATGCTCGCAACCTGGGCATCTTGGGTGGCGTCAGCACTTGACCGCGATGTCTAGAGGAAGCGGTTGGGCGTTGCCCAAGAACTGTAATCGGTTTGTAGCGCCGTTATAGAAATCATAATGTATTATTGTAGAATAGTATAGAAAACTAACTTTATTCTGGGACCAAGTCCCTTTAGAATAACAGTAATGAACAAATAAAAAAAGCATAATATTCATCTGGCCAGAAGGCTACATAATAATACAAATCATGAAATAATCAAGAGTGACAAAACATAGTAAAAATATAAATACATAAGAAAATAAATAAATAAAAAGTACAAAACTTGACAGGATTTTAACAAATTGCCGAAAACAAATATATTGATATTAACAATATAATATTAAATAAAATTAATACAATAGTTAATAACGAAATTGCTATCTAAAATAAATGAATGGTAAACTTTATTGCTGAAAAAATATACAAAATACCTATATAGGTAGCGAGATCAAGTTTACAATACTAATTTGTTCATGCGGAAGTTGGCCTGCTTGGAGAGCATCTTTTTGGGATGCCAAGAGATGATGGAAAAGCAGGGATTTAACTGAAGCCAGTGAAAAACAATGGCGGATGAAAGGAGGGATTGAGTTCCACACTGTGGTGGAGTGGGCGAGGAAGGATGCCTTAGATCTGTGGGAAGGAATGTAGAGATCGGCAAGGCGAGATCTTGTTTTATGGTGCTGGATAGAGGATTTGGATGGGAGGAGGCTATAGATGTATGAAGGGTGTTGTGAGTTAATGGATTGGTATAGGATAGGTATCCGTATACCACACTCCAGTATTCGAAGTGAGGGAAGATAAGGGATGATACGAGCAGCTTCCAGGTAGATTGTGTAAGGAGATGCCGAGATCGATGGAATAATTTCAGGGAACTAATTGATCGTCGGGATATTTGGGTGAAATGGGGTTTCCAAGAAAGGTTCCGACTGGTAATGCTTAGGTTTTTAACGAAGGAGTTAAAACTGATGGGGTGGTCGTTTAGGATTAATGTTGGAAGGGTGGGGATAGTTGTAAGGAGGGAGTCGGAACCTAAAACAATGGCCTGGGTTTTCATTGCGTTCAATTCCAGTTGTATGTTATATTTGAGTGGTAACACTGCTTGCAAGAGTAATTCAACCTCCATGATTCTTTAGTAAAAATTTTAATGTTGCTCTTGTTACACTCGCAAAACAAATTATTAAAATAAACCTTTTATATAAGATTATGAGACTTTAATCAATACCATTACAACATGGTGCCAGGTGAAACCGAGTGATTAATTAAATAAATACGCCAACAGGTGTACCCAACTGTGGTAATAAGACACGACCAACCACGTTGTACGATAAAGTTCAAACCACCCACAGAATTAACGTTTTCGGGCAGTATCGCGGAGGGTTAGAAAAATTGGAAAACTATCTGTTAGCAACCGAGAAGGATAAAAAAGAAGATAAAGTTAAAATAGTTATTTTACTCAACTTTTACAAAGATTCGTGATGAAGGTTTGGCTATTTTTAATACGTTTGGAATATCTAGTGAAACGTCAACATATAAGGCTGTAATTACTAAATATGATAAGTACTGTAAAGAAAAGAAGAATGTGTTGTTTGAGCGGCATAAATTTGTTATAACATTGAGACTTGATGGTCAGACTATTGATAATTAAGTGGCAGTGCTTCGCACCATTGGAGCAAGCTGTGAATTCGGTTATCAGTTAGAATCCTTAATTAGGGATCAAATTATTTTACACTTGACAGATCAAGGGCTACAGGAAAGAATATTAAGAAAAAGTGAACTTTATTTACTTAAAGTGGTCGATGCTGCAAAAGTTTCCAAAACTACAAAGGAACAAGTGAGAATAAAACAAGAAAATCTGTAGAAGTACATTGATTAAAAAGAGGTAATAATAAATCCTATTATAACACAGCTAATGATGAAGGCAGAAAACTTAATAATAATCTTAGGTCCAAAAACGGGAATCACAGTAGTGGTGTGAACAACAATCATGATGATGTTTACTATCAGAGTCGGGAATGTGGAAATGAACATAGAGCCAATATTTGCCCACCATATGGAAAGAATTGCAGTTTATGCAATAAACCAAATAATTTTGCAGTTGCATGTTTATAAGCAAGAAAAATATAAGATTAGTTCAGCAAAATAAGTATGAAAGGAAACAAGATTATGCGGATTCCCATATTGACTCTTGTGAATTAGTTGAGAGCTCAAAGAAAATTTGTAAAGTTGATATATTACAGTGGTTACAAAGTTTAAATATGAACAACAAGGAATTGGAGTTCAAGCTTGATACGGGAGCTAAGGTTAATGTAATCCCAATAAGCTGTCTGTTCAAATTGAGAATAAGTAATAAACAAATAATTCTGGAGGTATTTGGAGGCAATCAATTAAAATCTTCAGGAGTTATTAATTTAAAATGTAATGCCAATAATTTGAGGAATTGCCAACTCAGTTTTGTTGCACTGGATGATGCAAACAATAATAAAACCAAACTATTACTGGGGTTGGAGGGTTTTGTTAAATTAAACTTCATTTAAAGAATAAATGAACTTACAGTTGATAATGAAAAGAAAATGGAAATTTTTAAGAGGAATAATGACATATTTCATGGAACTGGACTGATAAAAAATTATGAGTGTCACATTAAAGTGTATAATAAGTCTGTAGCACTAGTCACCAGACCTCCTAGAAGAGTACCTTTAGCTGCTAGGGACAGGATGTAAGAAAAGTTGAACCTTTTGAAGAGAAAAAAAATTATTGAAAAAGTGGATTGTCCGGTGACATGGCTCAGCAATCTTGCAGTTATCGGAAAATTAAATGGAGGCCTTCGAGTATGCTTGGACCCAACTGATCTGAACAAAGCCATCATTAAAACAACTGCGTTAATAACGTACCTTGCAAGAAGTAACTTCTCAGTTAGCAGGTAAATGTTGGTTTTCTTTACTTGGTCTTAAGGAGGGATTTTATTATATTAAACTGGACAAAGAATCATCTAACTTGCGCACTTTTTCAACTCCTTTTGGGTGCTATAAATTCCTCAGACTTCCATTCGGTGTATCCAACGCGTGATATTCCTGTTAATAAATTTTGATGAAATTCTGAGAGAAAAAGAAGATAATGAAGTGTTAAATAGAGTATTAGAAAGGGCCATGCCAATTAATTTACAATTCAATCCAAGTAAATTTCAATATAAAACTGATAAAATTACATTTTGGGGCTTGAGTATGATAAATATGGGATGAAAATTGACCCAAAGAGAAGAGAAGCTATTAAAAGTTTACAGAACCCTTGTAATAAGAAGGAATTACATAGAATTTCCGGCATCCTTAATTACATAAGAAATTATATTCCGAATTTTGCTGATTTAATTCTTATTTGCGTACCCTTTTGAAATGAAATGTGGAATTTATTTGGGCGGGAGCCTATTCAATGCTTCTAAAAGATATTAAAGAATTATTTACAAAAATTCCAGTATTAATAAATTTTTATACATTTAAGGAAATAACTTTTGAATGCTATGCTTCAAAGGATGCAGTTTAATGCAGGAGGGACAGCCTATATCCTATGCGTCAAGGTCGTTGTCACCAACAGAAAAGGATTTCGCACAAATTGAAAAGGAATTATTATGCCTTATTTTTGCGACATCTCAATTTCATTTATACATCTATGGCCGTAAAACTTTTGTCAGGACAGACCAAAAACTTCTAGCTTCTCTAATTAAAAAGAGTGTTGGAGATATAGCATCACCCATATTGCAACGGATTATTCTTAAATTAATTAAACATGGCTTAGATTTGACATGTGTGCCAGGAAGGGAATTATATATTGTTGGTTTGTTGTCTAGAGGTTGTGAAAATAAGGAGAACATCAATTCTGAAGAATATTGGATTAGTGAGATAGTTCATGAAGTAGCATCTAACAATCATCAATTGCATGTCACACCTAGAAGGAAAAAGATTCTCGAAGAAGAAACCGCCAAGGATTATATATTACAATGTCTTTTGCAGTACTATATGAAGGGATGGTCTGTCAATCGTAAAGATGTACCTGAATAAATAAAGGTATATTACAAATTTAAAGACGAAATTGGTGTTAGTGAAAACTTAGTATTTGTTAGCCGAAAGCTGTTGGTGCCTATTTCTTTGAGAAAAGAAATATTGGAGACGCTTCATAATCCACATTTAGGAATCAGCAAAACACAAGCAAGGGCAAGACAAATATATTGAAGTATATGTATTAAAATGTAAAATATGTGAAACTTTTAGGAATAAAAATAAAAAGGAACCTTTATTACCTCAATCGGTACCATCAAGGCGTTATCAACCAGTCAGTATAGACTTCTTCCAATTAGGAAACTATTCCTCCTTAATAGTTGTGGATCATTTATCAGCCTGGTTTGATGTTGTTAAGATGCCGTATAAGACAGCTACAGAAACAATCAAGGCTATTAAACCGATATATGCATACCTGATGAAACTGTGGCTGATAATATGCCTTTATCATTAAACAATTTTGTCAAAGATGGGAAATTATATTGACTAACTCCAGTCCACACTATCCACAATCAAATGGAATGGTGGAAAAAGCAGTTGGTATTTGCAAAAGCCTCATGAGAAGATGTTAAAAATCTGGACAAGATTTCAATTTAGGATTAATGGAGTATAGGAACTGCCCAGTTACAGGATTGTCAGTAAGCCCAGCACAAGTACTGATGAGCAGACAACTAAGAACAGTGCTCCAAACTTTTGAGGAAAACCTTCTACCAAATGTCGTTAGGATGAAAGAGGGTAAGGAGCTTAAAAAGCAAAAGTCTATACTATGACAAAACACAAAACAACACAGCAGAGAAGAGGGTTCAATGAGGGCGAAAGTGTGGTCCATAGAAGAGGTGGAAGAGATGGCAGCCAACCCAGATTATTAAATCCAGATTAGCGCCTAAATCCTACATAATAAGGACTGAGGATGGGCAAACCTTAGTTAGAAATTCCGTCCATCTCCGAAAATCGGGAAGTCCTTCTGCCAATGATGGAGAGCAGAAAAATGATCCTACTTTGGAGAGTGTTGAAAGTAATGAATCGAAGACTGATGAGACTCAGCTGGTTCCGGCTCATTCGCCTCAGCATCCACTAGGGAATCCTGCTACGTCTAGATATGGAAGACGAATTATTAAGCCGAAAAAGATTGGTGGAAGAATGACTTGAACTTGAATTCTATAAATTGCGATATTGATTTATTATTTAAAAAAATTGTGTATACAATCCAGCAAATTTGATTTCATTTATTTTTTTTCCTCGAGTTGCAGGAATATGAATTTTTTGATAAATGATTAATTAATTATTTCTAAGCAGTTCTGTTGGCTATTAAATTTTTAATCATCGCCTATGTGAATATGTGATTTTACAGAGGGAATGTTCGTGACGTTGTGTATAGTGTAATCTGAAATAAACCAAGGAGAATTTATTATTTTTCTTAGAATTTTGGATTCTGTTATTTTGCTGAATCTTGAAATTCTGCTCCATATTAGTTTGTTTCGTAAGTCAAGTGTCATATCTAGTCCAGCAATGTGATAGTTGTTTGTTGCATTTTATCCGTTCTTGTCTTTTTAAGTTTGTATGCATATACCCTATAAGTCTTTTGTCTAACTATTGATATTTAAAGTTAAAAAAGAAATACATATACAATTCGTATGCGTATGCCATTTGTTTCTTTATAGTCATATATTTTTATCGTTCCAAAGTCAAAAGATGATCCTTAATTAAAGTCTACTAAAATTCTTAAGTAAACTTAAATACTTTACTCTTTAATTTCAGTTATCATTTGGCTACAAGTTTGAAATAAAATCTAGTTGTAGTTTGTTCATTTAACGTCACTTTATGCTGCTATGGCTAATCGGACGATGCTACATTGGGAGCTCTAAATTTTGCCTATCCAGGGGTTTAATTAGGATAGGGATTTTTAACGAGTACCTGACATCGTACAGGCTCGGGACCCCCGTTTAACGTCCCTTCCGAAGGAAGGCGTAACTAAGAATTTTTTACTCCCTTAAAAAAATCCTAGGGCTATGCCGGGCTACGAACCCGCGATCTTGGGTTTAGTAGTTTATTACGCTAACCACTATACCTCAGGTGACCGTGAAATAAAATCTGTTTTTGTCATTAGTTGAAATTTCAACTACTTGTCTGGAAGGAATTTCTTCAATTTCCTTCTTTCTTCCATCCCTCTTCATCGGAGTGCTCCATCACTGCAATAAAGCATTCTGAATGAATAATTAGATCTAAGGTATTCATCTAAAAGTGACTGTAGCATTAACAATATCCTGAAAAAATTATTTAGTTTTTTTCTATTCTGCCTGTTCATTCGGTGTTATTGGAAATCATTATATAGATGCTTTATCGCGGGAAAAATCACCAATCAGCGTACCTTTGATATTTTATATATGAACAAGTTACGGATAATGACATCCACCAAGGAGACATAGCCTTGCCACCTCCCAGGCCTGGGTGGGAGTATCTTTAAAGGGTGGGTTGGCACTGACCTTCAGCCCATCCAAGAATTTTATGTGCCTCCGGCTGATGACCTCTGGTACCGTGGGGAGCCTTAGTTTCTCATGGATCTTCATACTAGTGGCTCTTTGCAGTTTGGTTCCTCAGAAAATCTGGTGAAGTAAGGAGTTCTGGTAGCTCTGCAGTCTTTTCAGGGTAATCTTGTAGAGGTGTGGCAGGAGTGGTGCGCCACAGAGCATGGTCGGTAGAATTTTGGCCTTTATATCTGGAGCTTCTGCCTCAGTGATAGCTACGGAGACCTAGCAGGTGATAGAGTCTGCATCCCTTTAATATGGCCAGCTCGAGTCCTTCCAGTCTTACACTGTGAGAACTAGAGTGTCTTATATAAAATATCATCACAAATTCTTTCAAGAAAAATAGTAATAAACTAGGAAAATGAGTACATTTCTAATTTCCGTAATGATCATATGCAGGTGAGAGGACAGACGCCTTGGGTGCTCTTAGTAATACCATACTAACAAGCATCACTTTTTCAGAAGATATATTTCCTTTAATTTTTAAGTAGGAGGGGCATAAATCTCGTATATCATAAATAAAGTTTGCTTCTATTGAGATGCTCAAAATCTTCTCATACTGGTATAATATTAATTATTTCCTAGAATAGGGAGTGAGGTAGCTCAATGGTGGGGCGCTGAGTTGCCATCACGATGGTCCTGGGATTAATTCCGGCTGTGGGAGATAATTTATTTATTCTGATAACAGCAGGAGTTGGACCCAGTGGGATCTGGAAATTCTCCTGGGGTTCATCTTGTCTCTATAAAGTGGGTACCCTTTATTGGAGGGGGGAATATGGCGGTTGAGCATGATCTAGGGCATTTCACCTCCCTGCACAATCATTGTCCTAGAAAAAGTACCGTCTCTGTCACGGTCTTAGTTGTAGTGGCACAGGTTACTTCCAAGGATATAGTTGCTAACATTTCATACATTTAAAATTAAATCGCTTGGTATTTTTGACTGTTTGGTACAACTCCGTTTATAAAATCATGCTATGAACTCCTTTACATTAATCCGTTAAGGATCGTGGAAGTTAAGTTTAGAATTTAAACTATGTAGGAGTAAGATTTGTTACAAAAGTAGAAGGACGCCATCTCAAGACAAAGAAGAAGCCCTTCTTGAGGGTCTGCAAGTAAAAGAGCCCCGAGCTAACTTTTAGATTCTTAAAACGCACTCAAGTACACGCCAAGAGTAGCTTTTAAAAATAAGAAGAATACTTAAAATGTCCTTATTTGTCAGGTACTCAGCTCACGGCATAATAAGGGTACATAATATGGGTACGTTGTTGGTCGCCTGTTTTAAAGGTTGTCTTCTATCAGTTATGGATGAAGTTTTGATTTTGAGAGCAACGCTTTATGGATTTAATGACGAAACACTGTTTTTTCATCTAAATCGAAGAGAGGGGTATAATAATAAATAAATAAATACATTTTTTATATGAAGTTTATATAGAATAAACATGTATAGAGTCATTTTATGTGCCATATTTATTTTTATAAATTTGCATCATTTTTTTACGTTAAATCGTTCGTTTATTACATCGCTCAATATTTATATATCTAAATATATCGCTCCTTCAACAGAACAATGTCATCAAAACAAATTATTCAGTAGATGTTTTTTAATTTTCCATGTGAGTTAGAAAAATAAAAATTTGGAAATTGGTAAAGCAAACCAAAGAACATTTTTTAAAAGCTTGAAAATTTTTGTGCAATTTATTGGTGCGAAAAAAGTGTGTATTTTTTTTTTTTTATTAAACACTTTATTCAGACATTAAAATCTGCCACTTGTGGGCAATAAGTAATGGTGCTGTGTAGTTACAACCATTCCATCACAAAAAAAAAGTGATATAAACAAAATAAAATAAGTGAATGTAAAAAATATATACATATATACATGCGGTAATAAAAATTCTAGATTAAAAAAAAAAGTATAGATAAAAATAATAAAAATAAAAATAAATAAAATAATGTACACTGTGTAGTTTGAACGCTCAAACTGACAACTCCACGTACTCATTAACTGAAGAGAATCGGTAAGTAGCTGTTTCAAAAAAATGGGTTGTGGCTGTATCACATATGTTGTACTACAGTTACGTAACTGGTAATACTTTCTGTATAAAATTTTATTGTTTATGTATTATCTCAAAGGAAACGATAGTTCTTCGGCATACACGTCGTAAATAATGTTTACCTATGTTGAATGCTGGTCCGGAGCAATGTCTTTTCTTTCTTTTCTTTTCTTCATTCCGAACTATCGATCGGATCATCATCGGTGGCACTGACTGGCACACAACTGGTTATTGTGCTAGTATGAAATGAATCCCAGTGTACTGTAATCAAACTTTCATTCATCATTGGCTTTTAGCACATCCGTCAGTGGTTTCGTCATCCACTTGCATAATTTCAACCGCCCCTGCTGCAGATGTACTGGCACAGTCGTTGATACTCTCGGTCGCAATCATTCTTTTACATTCCCTGTTTGACTCGGTCAATACGATGTTTTATTGTTATCATACAATATCTTCCAACCATATACGAATTCTGGATTTGGATTTGGCTCTGTATAGGCGGACGTTATATACATATATATTTTTTATTTTACACCTTATTATAATCACTGTCATTATTTTTGACTAGGTTTTATATTCAATGGATATATTTTTACTACAGTACTGAGTGGCATAACAGTCCACTTTTTGAGACATTAGCCTGCCTTTAGACGAGACAAAACTTAGGGTGTCTAAAGAACGGTTCAGGAACGGTCTAAGAGCACCTTGTTTAGTCTCGTCTAGCGTCCATACTACTATTTAAGTTGATAGACTAATCTTCGTCAATACACCATTGCCTTGTGCGGATTGGGTTCTTGCTTAATTATTATTAAAATGAAAGTACGCGAAAACGTTAACGGACGGTTGTGCGTTTAATCGTCATATATATATACTCTGTTTATACATTTTTTCTTTCGATGTATATTATGGTTGTGCATAGTGTGTTTCTTTTATCACAGCTTCTCAAGGAATATCAAATTAGACTTAAAAATTATTTCTAGGTTTAGGTTTTATTATTTATAGACACACAACATCAATGGTCATCAGCATCTTCTCACTTTTAGTTCAAAATTTATTTCCACTTCACATATATTTATTATATTATATTATGTATTTCTAGGAAAGCCGCTTCAACAAGAAATAGATGCAATAATTAAAGATCGCGCTTATCAGGGATATTAGATAAGTTTAATTTATTTCCTGTAAGGAATTTTATGGCAATCCTTTTTATTTAGTAAAATCTGAATCATTAACCTTGTTTAAAATTAAATAAATAAACGATCCTTAATTTAATGCTTTTGGTGCTTACCCCAGATACACTATTTATTTATTTATAAATAATATATTGAAGTTATAATAGATGAGTAAATTGGTAAACACAAGAACAGACCTCTGGAAAGGAACCCAATTAAGATTAAGGCATATAAATAATAATTTGAGTACTCATCCTAAATGAAACTCTGCCATCACAAATATCATCCAACATATTAAAAATATATTTAACATTAGAAACATAGCAATATATATATATATATATATATATATATATATATATATATATATATATATATATATATATACATCTTTATTTCATGAGCTACCAGATACAATCCCCATTATCAAACAACGTGGATAATAGAGATGAATGCTGCAGGGCAGGCGTTATAATGAGAGATTAGTAAGCTTTTAGTGAAATCTGGAGAATTCAAATAGAGGACAGAGATTAGTAAGCATTTAGTATAATTTGCAGAATTACGGAATGGAGGGCAGGATGAAAGCATTGTCAATTCCCAAAATGAACTAATACTTGAACGATTATGGATTGAAAAAAACTGAATTATAATAACATGTTTATTATGGAGTTATGGAGTGGAGTTATGTAGTTCTAATAATGTATATTATTGTTGAAACCATTTTCTAATTCTTTCTTAGAAAACAAAAAGATTCATTGAAACGCTGTTTGATCTGCTCTTGTACTATATTTCGAAAACATTTCTCAGTGTCAACGCAATGGTAAGGTTGTATTAAGCAAGGTATTAGGGTTTGTTCATTCATTGCAATTCACTATATGATACTATCTATGGCCTTATAGGTTAGAGGGAAAAGCTTGGTAAATCGATGTGATAAGTAACGCATGTTATCCGATTCGGGTTTTCCTTATTGGGGATAGGGGAGGAAAATACGCAGTGGCAATATCAGTTTTTCTAGGGACAAAGTTGTTTACTTAGCCTGGAAGTGAAACAGGCTGTATATGTGAGTAGCCATAGCGAGCGAGGCAAACAGGGCTGACCCTACGTCAACACTCTGACTCCCCCAACTCCCGTTTCATCTTCCTATGTCAAATATACGTTCCTATTTAGCCACAGCTTACCGGATCCACTCTTCCAATCGCCGATCTATAGTACCGGTGTATATATGTAGCATGAACTCAGCATCTGTTTTGTATTTATTTATTTTTGACAATAAGGTAATTTATAATATAAATATCGTATTAGTATTTAAAAAGAAACACAATTAAATATTCGGTATCTTTTCGGTGGTGAATTATGACCATAGTTATCAAACGGTGGATGACTAGCAAGAAAAATATAGGTTTATTAAGATATTGAACTGATATAATATGGATTTGCAAGAGATAAAATAGAGACATTATCTTATGAACTAAATAGCTGGCTTATGGACTATTGATTATGGATTAAAGACCCTCCTGAGGTTCATTGGATCAAATCTGAGCCTCTATAAAACGTTTATACCTTATTGACTATGGACTACGTCTAACTTAAAGACTACTCTCTTACATACTATAAACTATCTACTACATCTCTACTCTCCTAGGTTCACCCAGCCTCTATAAAACGTTTATCAAGCTAGGAGTACTGGGCCACTAGGTGCTATCACAATATTGGCAGTATTTGGTGAGATATATTTTAAGGTAGGTGAGAGGGTGTAGCTCAGTGAGTATATCAGTGAGTTGATAAACTGAAGATCCTGGCTCAACTCCGGCTTTGGCAAATAAATTATTCAATAATTTAAAAGTCTTATTATTATTCCTCAATATATTAATTATTCAATATTTTACTATATGTACCCTGTAAGTTTTGAAGACCCTACTAGGACTCACCCAGCCACTATAAAATGGGTAGTGTTAATTAAAATGGGTGACTTAATTATATCCCTTTATTGAAGGGACGATTACCGCACCACTTTGAGTTGTTCGACCCATAAAGGTATTTGAAAAGAGTTTTACGATGACCTTAAACTGAAATTATTTAAAGGAATAGTATACCGTGATGCCAATTTCTTGAGGAAGATTAATCCGAGGGATTCCTAGTGCAACGCATGAAGCCAGATATTTCTCTCCTTTATTGCCCTGCTTAACATTTCCTCCTCCCCCCCTGCCGTGCATCGGGAAACTTGGATCCAATAACATTCCGAAGAGGGATAAGAGAGATGTGGAGCGTGATCTGCATGGAGATACCCAACCGGCGCCCGCGGCGGCTCCGCCTCAGGGTCAAGTCTTGAAAAAGTTATATCTTTGTCTATTCTTCTAGCCTCTAGTCCTCTGGAATTGTATTATTTTACAGCGAAGATGGATATTTCATTTCGAATGCCTGCGGTTATTTTAATAACAATTACTTAATTATACTTTAACTTTAATAATATTATATTCACAATACTCCATAATTATAAGTTCCCTTCTCAAAAAAAAAAAATAATAACAACCGTACAGAATTTTTTTAGAAAATTACTATTTTTATCGACCCGTGTTCATAAGAGCTTTTTTATTAATCGTTATATTTGCTATAAAATACCTATTAGTTTTTAATTTGCTTTCCGGTATTGAGATTAATGGCTTTCCGTGAAATATATTAAATTGAATATTTGTTAGTTTCGCACTTTTGTGTCTTAATAGATGATAGATATACTTACAGTACACAATGATTAATTTCAATACGTTAAATCTTACAGTGAGTTTTTAGGTAATTATTGATCTGTATGTTATCAACTGGAATGAAATATATATACTTTTTAATTATGCACAAGCATTACATATGCTGAGTATCGGATAAGAACTATAAGAAAAAACAGTTAATAATCTTTTGGAGAAATTTTTCAAAGCCGTGCAAACAATGCCGTTATTTTGTTCGAAGAAATATCAATGTCACATCAAAGACAATGTTATAATATTTTACATTTTATATTATTTTCTATTAATTACTTAAGTTAGAAAACGAACAACTTATAAAAGAGCTTATAGTAATTTTTTTTTTAATTTCCACTACAACATAAGGTGTGTTCAATCTAAAACGACCGCTCATCTCATTCTGCCTTCTCTACCTCCTTGTACCTGAGGCAGAGCCCTCTATCACTTCCTGGGCCAACTACTAGTGAGCCAAAATGGCCAGGTAGGCCAGTACAGGACAAGTAGCGAACCAGTACAGAAGTAGACGAGCATCATCATGGAGTAGGTTACTAGCAGGAAGCCAGCAGGGGGTGGGAGGAACCCACAGCAACAGGAAAGAAGACAAGCCGACCACAGTTATGTATAAACAATAAAACAGTAAAGTTATGTTCATGGATATCAAAATGTATTTATTTATTCATACAGTCCACTAAAACTTTTTTCAGAGGCACCATATTCGGTATAGGTCTAACGTAATCATGGTTCTCAGGGCCAGGATAACTTAAACATGGTCCTCAGGACCCCTTAACCGTAATCATGGTCATCCAGAGTCTAACTTAAACATGGTCCTCCGAATTCTACTTTAAACACGGTGTCTTGGATTCAGGACTTGGTTGGTGTTCTGTTTCTAAACCGACGGGCTTTGAATAGTTACCCCTTTATAGCTGGATGAGCCACCGTATGGTCTCCAGATCCAATAGGATAAATATTGTATCTTCAAAAACAGATTTCGAAACAAAGTCTTGTAGATTAACATTCAGAAACCAACACCGCTATCTCTTTAAGCTTCTGGTTTATTCATGTTTCAATTTTTTATTTTAAATGAGCGATAATTTACTTTACTTCCGAGCCATAGTATTATATTGTGTAGGGTAACATGGACGATACGAATAGATTGACGTTATTTCTCTAGAATGTTGTAAAACAGTTTAGTTGTATCATTAATTTACTGAATGTCATTCCTACCCCAACCGGAATGAAGCTAAAGTTGGGATGGGAACAGCAGGAATAACTGGGATGTTGTGTTTAACACATAATTCAGTTACATTTCTTAAACAAATTATCGGTTTCCGAACCCTTGAGATCTTTTGATTTGACAGCAGCGATTTCTAACCCTAAAGGCATCCAACATGGGCTCTGGTTGATTTTCCCAACTATTCTGATTAATGATATTTTTTTCAGTATTATAGGATTTTAAAAGAGGGCTTAAATAATTAGTTATTAATATCAATATAATTACTTAACTATCAGGATCTCGGTTAAAATATGATATGGAATCGATATTTATCAGCGATAAAGGCAATATTTCTACAATCTCTACAGCTATTTATATCCCGAAAAATTATATTTATTGTTTGGTTTAATTCGGTTTGTGAAATAAAAGCCTATAACTTGCATTAGTTATTAGGACATGTTCGATTCTGGAATATATCAAAAAAAGAGATGAGAAATGAATTCCTCATTTATTTTAAATTTAAACAATAATTTGTTGACAATTGGATCCTCTTCGGCATTGGAAGTTGGACGGATGGACTAATGAAGGAGTGGAAGAAGGTAGTAGCACATGGCCCTTTGTTATCCTCAGTTATTAGCCGAGGGTAAGGGAGCTGGATGAGAGAGCGGGGCTCTGTAATTATCCAACTGCACAAATAAATTCCTACAAAAGTTGAGAGCCCTTTACACCTGCAGGGTTCTAATTTATTCTAATCCCTCAAGTTTTCTTTTCATTCGCATCCTTTACGACTTACATCTTCTGTAATATCCTTCTCTTTGATGGAACTGCCGTTTTTATCCCACTTCAAGCTCTCTCATTCGTTCGTATAATACATATAAGATATTAAATCCTTCTTAAAGGAAACGTTATATAGATATTTATATTATAGACTCATAATAGCAGTAATTTTCTATTAATTACTATTTTCTATAAATAATATAAATATATGTTAATAAAATGAGTAAAACCTCTTTTACGAAATTAAAATGAATCCTTTGTAATAACCACCTCCACTTGGAACAGGTTAAGTGCTATATTTGTATGGTGATATGTATGGAGTAGAAGTATGAACATTATAGTTATAAACAATGAACCGCATAAGAGTATTAAATCAGTGGATTCACTTAGGAATGCTTAGAATACCTTGGACAGCGCGTATAACTAACCAAGAAGGCAAATGCCTATTTGTTCCATGCACTTAGTCGTTACCTGATACACAGCTTATTATCAGAGGCAAAATAGAAGGGCAAAGAGGTGTGAAACAAGGAGGAACAAAACTAGTCTCTAGGCTTGAAACCATTGAGATTGGAGAAAAACCATTGCATATGGCAGCGGATCATGCTACTGGAAAGGTACACAAAGAAAATACCATCACCTGATATGTAATATCTCATAACTGTCCTTATTGGCATATCACAAAATAAAGCCTTAAGTCTTTCAAACGCCACTCGATGTCCGTGCCTAAGAGTACATGACGAAATAAGAAATGTATCAATAAATACAAGTTAATACTTCGGAAGAAAATATAATTATTAGACAGGACATTGCTATAGATGATTAGCGCGTATAAAAAATAAAATAATGAAACTTTGAATTAGGAACATTTTATTAAAATAAGGAAAACTCAACTTGAAAATGAAATAAAATTTCCCGTATGAGTCTAACAAGATTTGATGAATTTAAGTGGTTTAGGAAGAGACTATCCAAGGTTTTGCAATAAAAAGTAATGTTATATTAAGAAGAAATAAAAAAAATAAATATTTTATTTGAAAAGAAAAGATATGACCAGGACCGAGATCTCCCACACATTTGTCGTGGTACTTTACCACCTCAGCCATTCTGGTTAATCTTCTCTATCTTTTCTTTTCAAATAAAATACTTAAAAATATTAAAAAATTATAACATCTAACAATAAAATAAAAGATAAAAAACATAAAGTATTTTAAACAGCCAGACTAGTTTTGCGCAAGTATTCTTTGGCGAAGTACTTGAGAATGAAATAATAACCTCTGTGAGAGTTATCCGTTGTAAATAGACACTTAGACTTCGGAAATATCAATAGGATTTTAGGATTAAGTTTTGTTGTTCTCAGTTCATAATAAGTCTAAAAACTATGTATCGACCAGCATAAGAGAAATAAAGTCAGTTGTTATCTATATGCGTGTCTTGATTCTGCCCCAAAATCCCTTTTTTTAAGTTATTCATTCAGTCTAATCGTTACTTGAGTCTAAAATTCAATTATAAACTTTCGAGTACTTTCATTAAAATGATACTCACCCGAAACTACGATAGAATAGACCAGAATAGAATAGAGAAAGTAACTTTATTCTGGGACTAAGTCCCTTAATAATAAACAATTTGAACAGAAAAGTAAACATAATATTTATATGGCCAGAGGGCTAAATGTTATAAATCAGAAAGCGTGTAAAAAGTGATAGAAAACAATTTAAAAATAAATATTTAAACAAAAAATAATAATAAATAAATAAACAGTACACACCTTGAAAAGATATTCAGCAATTAAAGAGAATAGATAAATCCATAACTTTTGTTAAATGCCTAAACTAGCATGCAATAATTTCTTTACATGATTTACATCTTCTTAAAAAACAATATTAAAACAATGAGTTAATATATACAATACATTCTAAGCAAATGACTAGTCTGCTTAGAGAGTATCTTATTGGGAAGCTCGGAGATTTTGGAAAAGCAAGGGCATAAATGAGGATAGAGAGGGACTATGACGGAAGTTAGGAGGGATTGAATTCCACTCTGTGGTGGAGCGGGCGAAAAAGGAACGTTCGAATGCTTTAGTTCTCTACATAGAGATCGGAAAGACGGGATCTCGTTTTTTGGTGTTGAACTGAAGAATTGAATTGGAGGAGACTGTAGATATATGAAGGGTGTTGAGAGTGAATGGATTGGTATAAGAATGAACAGAGGAAATATTGTCTTTGGAAGGGAGGAGACAGCTACTTTAACTCATCATAAAGGCTGGACAGGCGCGATCGACTCGGAGTACCAAGCACAAATCTTAGAGATCAATTCATTTTTCTCTTTAATCTGTCTTCGTGCATTTTAGAAAGACATCCATATGCCACGCTACAATAGTCAAGTGGAGGAAGATGAGAGATGATACGAGGAGCTTACAGAAAGTTTGTGTAAGGAGATGTCGAGAACGATGAAATAACTTCAGGGAACTAATTGACCGTCGGGATACCTGGGCGATGTGGGATTTCCACAAAAGATTTTGGTCGATGGTAATGCCTAGTTTCACAGAGGAACTGAACGTGATAGAACGATCGTTTAGGATTAATGTTGGGAGGGTGTGGATGGATGTAAGGAGGGAATAGGAACTTAAAATAATGGCCTTAGTTTTCTTTGTGTTCAATTCAAGTTTGTTCAGCTTAGCCCAGGCACTGATCCTATCTAGGTCTTCCTAAACACTGGCGAACACAATTAGTAGCTCAGAAGGAGGAAAGGACAGATAGAAGTATTAGAGGAGAAGATGCTGCGAACAGTTAATTTTTGGAGATAAATTAATTGAAAAGCTATAAAATGTTCCACATAGTTAAAGAAATGCAAGACAAAACAAAAAAAGATAAGAATATTGGTAGTAAAGAAATGATGATACTATTAAAATTTGTAAAAAGTTAAAATAATGAATAAGTAATGAGAAAAGTAAAGTAATAGAATAATAAAAAAAGATGGGATAGATGCTTAACCATTAACAAACTTAAAAGCATTGAATTCAAGATCCTAAGAAATAAAAATATAGATCAGTAAATAGAAATTAATAGTATAGTGAGGAAGTAAGCCAAATCTAAAATTCCGTGGTGAGTGCCAGAGGTTGCCAAGGAGCTAGCGGGAAAACAAAACTCCAGTAGTTGCCCGAAGACGTCCAGATCCTGGGCCTGATCTATGAAGACCACAAAGAACGCACTCTGCCCGCAGAAAACCAGACATATATTATCTTCCCCGCTGCCTTCTTTAAGGCTACCTGGCCGATTGTTCGCCCTGTTCGCTTTTGTTTAACAGCACTTCAAGATTCCCTACCAATGCCTCAAGGGCTTTATTTTCCGCCAATAATGATATTAACATAACGAAGTATAAGTCGTCACATATTGAAACTGTATAAGGATTTTAGAAAAAAAAAAACAACCCTTAAATACAATGAAAAATATATACCAGATGTAATCGTGAGTGAACATATACACAATTGTTTAAATTTGTTATAGAATATAAACTTTCGTCTTACCCTTCTGAGCCACGAGGAGCATTAGAAAATTGTAAATCATTAGTAGAAGTTTTTAAAAATTAGTTTGAACTTTTACTTAATGGTGATCATAATATTTATTATAAATTAGTGTGCGAAACATGAACTACAGAGATAATGTAATGAAGTTATTCACGACTTTAATATTTTTCCTGTTAATAATATACCTATATATATGTACTAATACAATATAACAATACCTATTATTACAATATAACTATTGTATTGTTAATAATATACCTATATGTATATAATAAGACCAAATTTGCGCCCGGAGGTACAGTAAATGCTCAGATTGTAGCCGTAGTTGACTCATATCATTAGTAGCTTAGTCCCATTTGCTTACGGGGTAAATATTGGTTCCCTTTAACCAACTTCTATCGATCAACTAAGACCCGTCATACAATGTTAATTAAACTGGAGTATGCCAAGAATCATTGGGATTTACAATTTAACAGATACTTCTTTTATGCCGGCTTACCTTCCCACACCTAATAACCTTTCAGTTATTATATGTACTTACAAAAATGTGCTTTTGTATCACCCCACCTCCAGCCGGACTCAGATAGTGAAATTCCTTGACATACCTACGGGTAATAGAAGGCTGTAGATTTTTGCATGTACATATTATATTGTTGTAATGTGTTGTAATTGTAATTAAATGAAAAGAAATGAGGTTCAGAAAAAAATTGTATCAAAAAGACTAAGCTAAAATTTAGAAAAATAATTTGATAACTTTGTTTTATGAATTTCCGATCCTGAGTCAAACAGGTACACTGCTGATTTGCTTCGTTTCCTTGTAACACCAAATCACTATGATTCAATAATCTATGGTGCTTTCTGATGAAAACAGGTCACACTAATATTCGTCTCATTATAGGAAGGAGACAGATTTCCTGATAGGGCATACGTAATTGTCCTATTATCTTTCTTTGCTAAAATTAAAATTAAACCTCTTTAATCCACAATCCGCTCTGAAAATTCGCCAATTGAGGAGTGCAATCATTATTGACAAGCTTCCTCTATTTCAATGAGATATTTATTTAAAAGGAAAATTTAATTTTCATTGAGTTCATGAGTTTCATCAAAATGGAAAAATTCACCCATCGAAATTGTTTGCGACCACATGGAATTTAAAATGTTGGAACATGAAGAGACGACGATCTGGGCATATGATGGAATTGTAACAACTAAAAGATCGTTCAACTTCTACAGATGTTATAGGTGCCTTGCTGAAAAAAATTATCACGTTGGGGGTAAAGGGCACACGACGTTCAGAGGTGACTTCTGTTCCGCTGATAATATCAGAAATCTGGCAGAAGGTCTCCCACCTCGTTCTTGCTCAGTACTTCTGCCAGTTTTGATCTGATCAGATCTCCCTCACTCCCAGGTATTCCTTCGACTTTTTCGATGAACTTTTTAACGTTTTCTGTCAGTGGAACAATTTGGATAATGGCTTGTGCGAGAAATCCGCAATTGTTAGAACTGAAGGAAAGATCGTTTTTTAAATTAGGTTTCTCGAAGAAAGACTTGGCTGTATTTATCGCAACTGCTTAGTCTACGAGATGTGAAAGAACATTCTTGGTTTTGTCTTAGTACTCGCAGTAATACTGAGCTGCTTCCAGCCAAATACCCCATCCTGTCAATATTAGTTCTGGTGGAAGGCACTAGTCTGGATAGAGATCTTTTAGCACTTGAATGCCATTGGGTGCTTTAAAGAACACTTTTATAACCGAGGAAATTAAGGAATCTACGCCACTGAATAAAGATCGGACAGTTTCTGCTACTCGATGCAATGCATGAGCAATACACGTAACATGAATTATATTAAGATAAAATTCCTGAATAGATTGCCCAGCCTTGACCACGTTTGGGGCAGTAACAGAGAGAAACAACAGAACTTTTTCGTTCAAAAACTCCACTAGGCCATAGGATAAGCGTCGAGCCATCGAAGAATCGGTGGAATAGTTGCATTTTTTTTTTTTTCAGTTATTATATGTACTTACAAAAATGTGCTTTTGTATCAACCCACCTCCAGCCGGACTCAGATAGTGAAATTCCTTGACATACCTACGGGTAATAGAAGGCTGTAGATTTTTGCATGTACATATTATATTGCTGTAATGTGTTGTAATTGTAATTAAATGAAAAGAAATGAGGTTCAGAAAAAAATTGTATCAAAAAGACTAAGCTAAAATTTAGAAAAATAATTTGATAACTTTGTTTTATGAATTTCCGATCCTGAGTCAAACAGGTACACTGCTGATTTGCTTCGTTTCCTTGTAACACCAAATCACTATGATTCAATAATCTATGGTGCTTTCTGATGAAAACAGGTCACACAAATATTCGTCTCATTATAGGAAGGAGACAGATTTCCTGATAGGGCATACGTAATTGTCCTATTATCTTCCTTTGCTAAAATTAAAATTAAACCTCTTTAATCCAAAATCCGCTCTGAAAATTCGCCAATTGAGGAGTGCAATCATTATTGACAAGCTTCCTCTATTTCAATGAGATATTTATTTAAAAGGAAAATTTAGTTTTCATTGAGTTCATGAGTTTCATCAAAATTAAAAAAAACAAGTGAGTAAAATAAAACCTTTTTCCAGTCATATATTTTTGTTTTCCTTTATTTAAAATCGTTTCAACATTTATATGTCATTCTCAATTTACATTTCTTATAAGTCATTTAATGTTATTTAATTTAAAACTATTCTTTACAATTTTTTAAAAATAAAATTTGTACATTTTCAACCTAAAAATAAAAGACAATTCAAATAAATGCATAATTTTACAAACAAACTTTAAATTTGTTACCTTGGGCAACCTAGGAAGAGCTGGGAGGGGTGAGGGAGGGGGAAACTGGGTGAAGAAATAAACCCCACACATTTATCTATCAACAAACAAACGCTAATATATTGAAATAAAAGTTACATATAGCATCATGAAAATAAAACTCTAATTTAACATAAGAATCACCCTCAATAATAATACTTAATAATAACATATGAACGAGACTCATACACCTGATTCTCCATCAATACTCATAGTCCCAAAATCCAATAAAATAATAATAAACCAAGTTCCATTATATATAACACTCATCAAACCCCTGATCTGTAACAATAATTCTATGCACTAATAATTACAAAGTCAACATTCCCCATCAGCACTCCTTATCTTATAACCATTAATAACCTTAATAATTTACAATTAAACCTCCATCCATCCTCCATAACAGTATCCTTTATAACAATCATCCTATGCACTAATAATATTTACAATGTACTCATTACCTAATAACCGCTAATAAACACCCTAATTCTATTATAAAACGTTTTCCAGAATTCCCTATTACCTGACAGTTACAATCAATTATCCACCATCATTGATCCTTATCTCATATTCTGATCCCAGTTAGCCTTTAAACAGATATTTCCTATCAAACTTCACAATTCTTCATACACAATAAAATTTCATAGATTGAGTTAAAGTAGTATTAAACCTATCAAGTGGTTTCGTTCAATCACGACTGGTTATTCCCCCATCAAGTAAAATAATGAAAATGTTATTTAATTTTATATCCACAACTGAAGGTATGCCTACGAAGATTGAAAAATATGAAGTCTGAAACATCCTAGGAAAGCATTGCTTGTTTACATTGCTTCAGATCACGAAATAACAAACAAGCAAAGAATAGAGAATAGGAAATTAACGTTACAATTTCATACTGTATAAACATTCCAATAATATATTCCAATTAATTATATACTCGTAAACCTTCCAATTATACAAACATAGGACGTAAAAGTGAGCCTAAAATCAATATGATACTAAACCAGCAATACCGTATAGCGTTGCGGGACAGTAGCTCAGCTGGACGTTTGATTGAAGGGGCTGACCATTCCAATAGAAAAGGAAAAAAATATACTAAACCATTTCAGAACGATTTAATAGTTGGTAGCTTTATTTGATGAAACTTTCGTGACAGTAAACAGTTTTATAGCATTTTTCTATAATGGGATTGCATATACAAACCAGTATTTATTTCTCAGTAAGAAGATTTAACAACGAAATGTGATTTTTTCAATTTCTGATTTCTGAACTGTATTAATTTGTTTTTAATTAAGTTCAGTTCATCCCAGTGAACAAATTAAAGCAATCATAATTATGGTTGATTCTTTTCTTTTGAGTGAGTTTCTTGAGTTTCTTTTGATGAGTTTCTTTTTATGTACAGTTTATTAATGAGTTATAACCGTTATTGACTGACTAAAAATGAACTAAATTTAGTTTTTTGGGGATATTTTCTATAAGAAGAATTGATTTATCAGCACAATTTTTTTTTATTAATGTATCACATAGTGAGTGATTTACTCTTTGAAAAATACAGTTTTTCAATAATCTTTTTTTTCCTTTGCTCTCCCTCCTGCAGTCTGATAAAATTCAAAAATTCATGAACGAAAGTTTAAAAAGCATCGTTTATAAGGCGTAAACCCTCACTTTTATTTATGGATTGATCCTAAATAGGTATAAAAATTATTAAATACAGCGGAAAAAAATCCTTTGTAGTTTACAGCTTTGGTATCTCATGGCTCAGGTGGAGTAGGGGAAGCTAAAATATTTGTGTAGGCATAGAAAAATCGCCATTGAAAGTTTGTTTTATAACAATGCCAGTAGCATAACATTAGAAAATTATAATTTTATGTCTTACTGTTTAATTCTACTTTCCTACTGTTGAAACTCGAAGGGTCAATTTAATTTTGCTATTTTAATAGGCGTGTTATCTATTATTTGTCATAAGTAATGTAAAACAAAAGCTATTAAATTAAGAAATTAATAGAAATTAAATTTCCCTTTAAGCATTAGCATTATGAGGGTTGAATCTAAAATCGGATACATGATTAATTTGGAAAATATAAAATTCTCCACTACTTAATTATGTTGCTCGAAAATGAAAAAAAAAAAATTTTTAATAATAACAACTTGAGATTACTTAGAGTTTAATTAAAGTCTACTAAGATAAATTTGAAATGTTGCTTTCGCAATGGAATTTAATACTTTATGAATCTTTGTTTTTACTAAATGTGTATCTATTATACCAAGAAACGTATGAATGATTTTGATATTTTTGGCAACCTATTTTAGATACTCAGAAACACATTAGTAAGTCAAATGCGACTACATTAGAGAGACAGAAAGTAATACTTGGACGAACCTACTTTTATAAAACCCTAAAGAACTGTGATAATGACTTAAAAAGTGAAAACAAAAGTCGAACTGGTTACTATGAAAATATCAATAATAGTTTTAGGACTAAAATAAGATGGTATGATGGGCCACCGAATTTTATCTTTAAGTATCTTTTATGCAATTCAACTTTAATTATTTTTTTTATAAATAAAATCTTTTTTCTTAAGGAGTCCTGGAGTGATATGTCTCTTTTTTACTGTATCATGCTTTATCTCTTTGAGGTAGAGATAATTATTATATAATATGCTTTGCAAAAATAATACGTTACGCATCTACTCACAATGTTTTCTACTTTACTTACTACTCCAGCTGTTAGTGTAATGATGATACTTTTTTAGTTTATTGTACCAATAAACCATTATTTCTTAAAATGTTTAATTATTATCTTTCTTGATTTATTTAACAAAACTTTGGCTAATCGGACAATGCGACAGTGGGAGTTCTAAATTTTGCCTTTACAGGTTTATTTAGGATAGGAATAATTATTATTTCATATGCTCTAGAAAGTTCTTTAAAAAAAACATTCTCATATTATTTCTACAACTGAATACGTTAGATAAAGAAGAATCAATCCGTTTTTATAATATTCATTCGCCTATTGGATGAAATGGTGGAACATTAATCGGTCAGTAAATATTGTTTAGAGGCTAAAGTAATTTTTAAATTATTAATGTGAGTTGAATTCTATTGTATACATAATAAATAAAATTAATTCTTTTTAAATATTTTTATTTGAAAATAGTTAGTTGGTGACGCACCGGGTTCGATTCTCGGTCCTTATCATATCTTTTCATTTCAAATCAAAAATATTGAAAAAATATAACAACTAACAAAAAAATAAGCTAACGGCCATACCACGTTGAACACGCCGGTTCCCGTCAGATCGCCGAAGTTAAGCAACGTCGGGCATGGTTAGCACTTGGATGGGTAACCATCAGAGAAAAACCGCGTGCTGTTAGCAACTAACTTAACAGTTAAACAAATAAATACATATCTGGCTGTATGGATGGAAATATCCAATGCCATAAATAAAAAAAAATAAAAGAAATAAATTATAATAATTCTTTTTTGTAGAGGGTTCTTCTTGACGATTTCATTGAGTCAATTGACGATTTTGAGTAAACAAGTGTTTTAGTAATTTTACTTATATTTAAAATAAAAGTGTAAATATTAAATGTTATTATTCATTTTTAAAAATGTTTATGATTTGAATTTGTTTCTAAATGTATTGATAAAAATATATTATATAAAATATCCTTGTATAGAAGCATCATCGTATTGATAAAAACAAATTTCTGAAGTTATAAGGATTCTACATAAATTAACTTCATATTGCCTTATCAACCCTTCAGCTTTGGCTATCTACTACTCCGCAATGCTGCACAAAGCTGCGGGTTTAGTATACTATTGTTTTACAGGCTCATCTATTCATGTTTAGTCCTTCAGTAATTGAATTAGTAATTTCGGAACGCATAGTTTTCTAAACCCTTCAAGCTCATTAGGAGGGATCGGATTTTTATGTATTTAAAAATGCCAAATATTTAATTTAAGTATGAATTTATTTTCGTCAAATATGTGGTAAATATGTGATTTTATTAAAATATTTTCAGAAATATTTAAGTAAAATGGACATTTTTAGATGAAAATGCTATTAGGTGCCTTACTGAAAAAAATTACCTCGTTGGGGGTAAAGGGCACACGATGTTCAGAGGTGACTTCTGTTCCGCTGATAACATCAGAAATCTGGCAGATGGTCTCCCACCTCGTTCTTGGTCAGTACTTCTGCCAGTTTTGATCTGATCAGATTTCCCTTACTCCCAGGTATTCCTTCCACCTTTTCGATGACCTTTTTAACGTTTTCTGTCAGTGGAACAATTTGGATAATGGCTTGTGCGAGAAATCCGCAATTGTTAGAACTGAAGGAAAGATCGTTCTTTAAATTAGGTTTCTCGAATTAAGACTTGGCTGTATTTATCGCTATTGCTTAGTCTACGAGATGTGAAAGAACATTCTTGATTTTGTCTTAGTACTCGCAGTAATACTGAGCTGCTTCCAGCCAAATACCCCATCTGTCAATATTAGTTCTGGTGGAAGGCATTAGTCTGGATAGAGATCTTTTAGCATTTGAATGCGACTGGGTGGTTTTAAGAACATTTTTATAGCCGAGGAGATTAAGGAATCTACGCCACTGAATAAAGATCGGATAGTTTCTGCTACTCGAAGCAATGCATGAGCAATACACGTCACATGAATTATCTTAGGATAAAATACCTGAATAGATTGCCCAGCCTTGACCACGTTTGGGGCAGCATCAGAGAGAAACAACAGAACTTTTTCGTTCAAAAACTCCACTGGGCCATAGGATAAGCGTCGAGCCATCGATGAATCGGTGGAATAGTTGCATTTTTTTTTTCATTTGAACTTCAGAGTTCAAAAGGAATGGCTTTGAATCCACATCACTGTCAAGTTTCCCAATAACTGCATTGGCAATATACCTGCCCTCAACGTCAGTGATTTCATCAATTGACATCCAAATTAGTCTATTTCTGATATGTTACCGAATCTTGGCTAGTGTATCTTTGTAGATATCTTCCAGGTAGTTTTTTCCGCAGAGTGCTCTCGTGCATTTTTTTCCCAATATAGGTCTTTAAGAATCCTTTGAAATGAGGATTATTAAGTTTGTGGAAAGGGATCTGCACTCAGAGTCCTCTCTTTCTTTCTGTTTTTATTCTCTTTGTGCGATCCGGTGGCAATATGTTGGGTGACTTGAGAGCAAGAAACGCGCTTGTTGCAAGCTGTGCAATACAAAATGTCCCCATCACTTCGAAAAAGTTGTGCTGGAAACTCGCGAATGTATTTAGAAACAAGCTGTCTATTTGAGGCCGATGTTCTTGACATTTACCTGAAAAAAAGAGTACATTAAGTGACCGAACGAAATGAATGATTGGACACTTCAATGAACAAGCTGAAAGAAAAGACAACGATGCTTCACTAAGAAGAGCCAGTCACTGTTTAGAAGCATTATCTGTGAATTACAGCAACCATTGTACCCACTGTGATTCACAGTGTAATTCCTGTAAACCATTTCCAAATTATGTAATTACGAATCCGATCCCTACTCATTAGACATTGTTGAAAGATGTAAGTTTGCTTAAATTTAGTCCAATGCTAATGTTTAATTCGTATTAATAATATTAATAACAAAGCAATAGAGAATAAATGATTCCATGTAAAAATAAATGCTGTAAAGTTAAGCATAACAACATTCTATAATCGAGATCGCGGGTTTGAAGCCAGGCAGGACACCTTAGGATTGTTTAAATAGTGTAAAAATCCTTGTTTATGCCACCATTCGGAGAGTGCGTAAAAATAGTGCTCCTGAGGCTGTATGGTGTTAGGTAGTTGATGTTGATACCTATCATCATATATATATATGTAAGCTTGTGTGTTATCAAGCTGGTCTTTGTCACATGTGGACTTAGAGTGGGAGTGAGGAGGTAATAGGACGGTTAGCATTGAGAATATTGCACAAGTGTTTATGAATGGTTTGCTATCGGCAATTTTATCGATTCAGGTAGTTTTAAGATTATTTGTTTACTGTAATATTTGTATTTGTAATATAGGTTGCTAATTGGAATGTATTATTAAAATTTCAGTTGATTACTGCATCATACAAGAGTTGATCTATAACCTATAACGCCACTCCATTTAAATCCCTTACAAATCGATACAATGGAGATAAAAGCAAAGTTTCATTTTGTCTCGGAGGCTGGTGCGGATTCGAAAAGTACTGTAGTTCAAGTAAAAAGAATTCAGCTGCTCGGTCAAGAGGAAAGTTTTTTGTTTCCAGTAGGTAAGCAGACTAGAGCTCAACTTAAACAGCTTTTTGAAAATCCGATTGTTAAAAATGTTGTTAAAAGTTTAAAGGTTCGCAATAAATTTCGCAATGTTGTGTTGACTTTATCTGATGAACTAAAGAATATTTATGTAGATACAGAAGGGAATGTTGTGTTGTATGATGAATATTTGGAAGAGGTTACTACAGTTCAAGAGCCAAGTGTAAACAGAGAGTTAACAGTAACATTTGAAAGAAAAACAAGTTCTCTGGCAAAGGACATAGGGATTGAAAAGTTTAACGGTGAAAATATAAATGCGAGTCCTTGGATTAGTTTATTTGTGCAGGAGTGTGACAGAGTGGGGATTGCCCAAGATAAATATGCTCAGGTATTAAGATTGTTTTTAGAAAAATCTGCATTAGATTGGTATAAGGTATTTGTAATACAGAACTCTCTGTTAAATTGGGAGGCATGGAATAATGCATTTATTGACACCTTCTCTGCACAGTCTTGGATAGATATAGCGTATGCTTATAATTTTAAGTTTTATAATGGCTCGTTATTAGAATACGCGTTAAAGAAAAGAAGATTATTGTTAGAAGTGGATGATAGCTTGTCAACAAACACACAAATTAATATGATTGTGATTAGCTTACCATATTTCATTCAAAATAAAATAGATAAGAAATCTATTATAAATATAGAGAATTTATTTTCAAAATTAAAACAATTTGGTAAAATTAACGACTCAAAAAATGATAATATAAACAAGAAAATTTTAAGTGAAAAAAGACCATGCAGTATTTGTGATAAGTTAGGTTTTGGAAATAGATTTCATTTAGAAAGCGTATGCCGTAATAAAAATAAGCAAATTAAAAAAGTAAAAAATGAAAATATTAAGGTTACAAATAGTAATAAAATACATGAAGTAGTAGCAAGTTATGAGGAGGCAAAAAACGAATAGTACTCCCACTTATTAAAGTTAATATATTTGCAAATGGATGACCAGCAATTGGTTTATATGACTCTGGGTCCAATGTTTCCTTGGTTAGTAGTACATTTTTGAATGATAAAAGAAATGTTAAACAAATAATAGGTGGGAGAGATTCTATTAAAGGTTTAGCTGGAATGGCGAAAACGGAGGGTATTGTAATAATGAGTATTAAAATTTGTAAAATACAACAGGATTTTCAGTTCTTCATTGTTAAAGAAGGTGTAATTGATTGTGAATTTCTACTAGGATTAGACTTAATAAAAAAATTCAAGCTTTGTCAGAATGAAAATTTGGTTATATCACAGAAACAAGAAATAAAAAACTTTGGTAAGCAAAATAACATTAGTGAAATAAGCACTGATAGAATGGAGAATATTATAAAAAAAAAATGAGATAATTTTTGCTAAGTCAAAGTATGATATAGGAACAGTAAAGGATTATGAAGCCACAGTGAAACTGACAGAAAATAGATATATTTCAAAGAAACCTTATAGATGCTCTTTTCAAGATAAATTAGAAATTGAGAAACAATGGGATGATTTGTTAAAAGCGGGTTTAATAGAGGAGTCCTTATGCAGCTCCTGTAACCTTGGTTTTCAAGAAAGAAGAAGGAAAAAGATCACGCTTGTGTATTGATTTTAAAGAGTTAAACAAAATAGTAGTACCTGAAAGTCAGCCTTTTCCAAGGATAGATGATCTTACCGTACGTACCAGAAATTGTAAGTTTTTTTCAAAATTGGATGTGAATTCGGCGTTTTGGTCAATTCCGGTACGTGCAAAGGATAGACATAAGTTGGCTTTTGTGACTCATCATGGACACTGGCAGTGGAGATGTTTACCTTTTGGTTTGAAATCTGCCCCAGCTATTTTTCAAAGAGGTTTAGCTGGTGTGATAAGAAAAAATAAATTGGATGCTTTTACAGTAAATTATATAGATGATATATTGGTGTTTTCTAAGAATTATGAAGAGCATATATATCATGTAGAGCGGGTACTGCAAGCATTATATGAACAAGGTTTTAAATTGAATAAAAATAAATGCCAGTTTGCTCAAGAAACAATAACATATTTTGGACACGAAATTGGAAACAATATGATTAAACCAATGAATGATAATTTAGTAGCTATTAAGAAGTTCCCTATACCTAAAACAAAAAACAAGTTAGACAGTTTTTAGGTAAGATTAATTTTTATTTGGAGTTTATACCAAATCATGTAATTTTATTGGATCCTTTGAGAAATTTGTTGAGGAAGAACGTGTTTTTCGATTGGTCTGAAGAGTGTAGAAATAGTTTTCATTCGACAAAAGAATATTTATGTACAGTTCCTGCTTTGGCAATTTTGGATACAGAGGCTCCAATATTCATTTTTACTGATGCAAGTGTTGAAGGAGTTGGAGCAATATTAAAGCAGCCACAGGAAGATAATTCTTTGAAGGCGGTGTTTTTCTTTTCTAGGAAGTTGACAGATGCTCAAAAAAGGAAGAAAGCTATTTTTATAGAATGTTTAGCTATTAAAGAGGCTATTTTATATTGGCAATTTCATTTGATAGGAAAGAAGTTTACAGTATTTACAGACCATAGACCATTGGAAAATTTTAATATGAAAAAAGTAATGATGTGGAACTACTGCAGATTTTGAATTATATTTCACAATTTGATTTTGAAATTGTATATAATCCTGGTAAAGATAATATAGAATCTGATTGTTTGTCTAGAAATCCGGTTTTGGAATCACATGAGGATACAGATAATGATTCTGTGATTAAAACTTCAAATTTATTGAAACTGCATAATATCAAAGAAAATCAAAAATTGTTAAAAGCTTATGATAAATGCATTATTAAAGATAATATAATTTATAAAACTTTAAATAATAAAGGACAAATCAGACCATGGCAATTAGAATTCGATGTAAAATTTTTGAGAATGGAAATAAATCATGGCCTCAAGTAGCAGAGGAATGTGTAAAGGATTATAACAACACAATTCACAGTTCGACTGGATTTACTCCTAATTATTTGCTGACAGGAGTGAATTATTCATTTTTACCTGATGAATTAAACAACAACAATTCGACTAATTTGGTCAACAATAGAGAAATAGCTTTTAGGAAATCAAAAGAAATTCACAATCAAAATAAGGAATATTATGATAAGAATGTAAAACAAATAGATTATAAGGTAGGAGATTTAGTTTATGTACAAAACGTTAATAAGTTGAATAAAGACAAAATAGATCAAATTAGAGTTGGTCCTTTTAAAATTAAAGAGAAAATTTCAGATGTAATGTTTTTGTTAGATAGTAGATTTAGAAAAAATGAATCAAATATTTTTCATGCTAGTAAGCTTGTTCCTTATTCCGATGTAGTGTACCCTCGGTCATAAAAAGGGGGGATGTAAGCTTGTGTGTTATCAAGCTGGTCTTTGTCACATGTGGACTTAGAGTGGGAGTGAGTAGGTAATAGGACGGTTAGCAATGAGAATATTGCACAAAGCTATGGTTTGCAATCAGCAATTGTATCGATTCAGGTAGTTTTAAGCTTACTTGTTTACTGTAATATTTGTATTTGTAATATAGGTTGCTAATTGGAATGTATTATTAAAATTTCAGTTGATTACTGCATCGTACAAGAGTTGATCTGTAACCTAAAACGCTACTCCATTTAAATCCCTTACATATATATATATATATATATATATATATATATATATACATACCTGTACAGGCAATACATATGACACTCAATGTCATCATTCCAATTAGCCATAGCAGTACATAATGACATTAAATAAATAAACAAGCGCCTTAGTTCCAGTCATTATAACTTTATTTCCCTAAAACATTAATATATTTATATCATATACTTCAAGAGAAAGATCATTTAATCCATAGTTGTGTATCATCGACAAAATTACAGCATGAATGACTGAAAATTACTCATTTTCTCTTGTCCTGTCTTATAAGCTTCCGACGATGCTTAGAAAAAATTCACCACTTTAAGAAATATCATGGATGATACCAATGATGTAATTATTAAATTAAAATTACCTATACTATAACATTAAAATTATTATCTAAACCAATTTTAGTTTAGTTTTTTTACCTCCGATACTTGCAATATTTTCTGTTTGCCTTAATAAGCTGGACCTTATACTTGGCAGTGCAGGAGTGGAAGGAGAGGAAGCAGTTAATTTGGATTTGGAGGGTCTCATTTCCATGACAATATCCCCAGCGGCTTAGTTTTCAGTCCTAATCCTCCTTCTTGATTTAGATCCGACTGATACTAGTTTCAGGTGTCACTGTTATAAAATATAATTAGGAAGATTAATTTTCTTCCGAAATGGAGTCATGTTTTTCCAATGTAGTTTATAATAATAATAATTAATATTATATGGGCTGAAACTCATGGTCAATGAGTTGACCGCTTTGTCAACTGGAAAAAGTGGTAGTAACTCCTGTATTCATTTCACCGAATGATGTATTATAATTATAATGATGTAAGCACATGACAGGCTACAGATGATCATGACCTCGATTTGGAAACATTGAAATTGGCATAAAAGACAGTTCTATTGGACACCTACAGAATCGTCAGACAATAAGATTTTTTATAATACCCTTGGAATTCAAATTCCGGGATGTTGAGTTTGTATCCAGAGAAATCTGCTAGACAAATACTAATAATTATAATAAATCCACAGTGAGAACCTGGCTCTTGCAGTTGCATTGAATTTACTCTCACTCAGTTTCCTGAGTACAGTACACTAATCACAAAAACAAACATAGCACTATGCAGAATTACATGCCCTAGAATAGCCTCCCTTACATGGCTTGGCAGCAGATATAAAATGCACCCACACATCAATATGTAGCAATACAAAAGAAGAATTGCCTGGAATGAATGCAAAGTAAATGGCTGATCTACAGGAATTGGACCAACGGCCTTAAGCACCATCAGGGCAAGCTGTCCCGAAGCCTTATGTTAACATAACACAGTCTAGCCAAGAAATAAATCAGTCTCTATTTCTTGCTTGCATGTTTTGAAACTCCTCACAACAAGAGATAACGCACGAAGAAGAAATAATCAACGGCGGATTAAATGGACCAGTGAAATTAACGCAGCCTCAATCAGAGTTTAATAAATGGCAACAAATCTGGAAACCAGGATATCTGAATGTAAATATTTATTTATTTCATAAGACTTTGTTGATTTCTTCCGGTTTAGACCGTGTTGATAAATGTTTCGCCAACGTTTCGCCAGCCATGCTGCTGACTTCTTCCAGTCAAGAGTAATAGTTTCGCCAACGTTCAGCATGCTGCTGACTTCTTCAGGGCTGAGATGAGAATGAGTCATTGTCATCTCATCTCAGCCCTGAAGAAGTCAGCAGCATGGCTGGCGAAACGTTGACGAAAAATTTATCAACACGGTCTAAACCAGAAGAAATCAGCAAAGTCATTTGTAATAATAGTGGCCGTGGAAACCTAAAAGAGTATTTATTTATTTATTCGATTTCGGAATGAAAGATTTTCTCATCTCTAATTGTCATCTCAACGTATAGTATCAATATAAGGTAAAACAGGTACTCAGTAGATTCGTCGCAGACCTACAGGATCCATCCGTGGCTGTCAACCAATTAAATAATTTATTTGCCACAGCTGATTATGAACCCGGTACCTTTAGCAGAATAACTCTACGCTCTGCATGGTAAGCTCGATGCTCTCTTAAGTGAACAATATCGAAAAAAAAATGTATATAAATCTAAACACAATAAATAGTATACTAAAACACATCAGGAAATAATGAATAGCAGTAATTAAATAGGTGTATAACTAAGTTAATACCAATTTTAATTCCGTATATCTTATGATTTATATATTGCTACTATTATATTAACAGTAAATATAGTATTAATCTGAATACTTAATAAATGATAAAAACTAGGAAATTATATATTTGAATTCAATAGAACAAATAGAGATCTATAGATAATGATAAAACCTTAATTCAAAAAAAGAACTACATATCACTGAAAATAATCCTACATTTTAAATAAAACTAAATAAATAAATCCACTTGTGTTATTCCCACAGTAAAGGAATCCCCGAGCATAATCACGCCAGTTTTTTCAATTTAGTCCCTTGCAGATATATAAGCAATAATATATTATAATGTATGGGTTGATTATCCTTTTCCAATAGCTGTTATGTGTCACCGAAGTAAATTAAGACTTTTGTAGTTTCATTATTATTATATTTATAATTAAGTGACAGATAAATAAATAATACAGTAAAATACTTTGACCACCATTTTTATGTTTTATTGACTTTCATGATTATCAGATATGGTATTAATCATTAATACCAGAATGAAATATGAAGTGATTCCCAAAGTGTGCGCCGCGAAATATTCAATTAAACAATTCGACATTTTTTTTTACAATCCTTAAATTACCGCTAACAATCGTGTATGCTTACTAAATTCAAAGTATTCCGTGTTTAATTTATTTTTCAACTAATCTAACCACATGACGGTTTCCCAGTCACAATATGGATATTGCCAAAACAGTTGAAATTAGATATTTTATATTATCGTAAGGAAAATATGAAGTATCTGTTTTGAATTTTTTGCTTATCCAATGAATGTTTTCCATTTTTTCAATGATTTATTAAGGACGCCGCGAAAATAATCCGATTACACTGGACAACAAAATTTAACTTTTTGTCTGTTAAATGAATTACAATGGGTGTTTCTTATAGAATTTGGCGCTCTGTTGCAAATCTGAAAAGCGTTTTTGTCTCAGGGGCAAGGATTTTGTGTAATTTCAAGATAAAAAAATAATATAGTGTTAAAACAAGCAATTTTATTTAATCAGCTTTCATACCGTAATTTAAATCAAAATGTAGCCTTTGATGATTTCCTG
Organism: Arma custos; assembly: GCA_037127475.1. Lineage (NCBI taxonomy): Eukaryota > Metazoa > Arthropoda > Insecta > Hemiptera > Pentatomidae > Arma > Arma custos. Next base: position 27,400,668 of record CM073764.1, on the reverse strand, counting down.
CTGTAGTTGGCGGCTGGTACATCTCTTTTCAAAGTCCAACAATAGTCTGCCATCATATTAGGATTCCACTTTCTCTGGTATCATTTCTCCAGAGTTGATATTTCTTGAATGAATCGCTCAACGTGTTCATCACTCACAGCCCCAAGATTTTCCGGAAAGAAATCCAAATGCGAATCAAGAAAATGTGTTTTTTAGAGGCATATTACATCCTAAACAGTTTTAATAAAGACTTGGATGCTTCAAAAACGAATTCCAAAAGCCAAAGGACTCGCAAATAGCAGAAAAATTGGACAGAAAAACCAAAGTTAACCAAAAAAGATATCAAAAAGGACAATACATCGAACTCACTTCTCCCAAAATGTTTGGTCAGCAAGGGGGAATAAGACCTAAACCTCCCAAAAAATCATTTTCAAAAATTAGAAATAGCCTCACTTAATGTTATAAGTTTATTAGCCGACTGGCGAATAGAAGGACTAGAAAACGCTTGGTTTAATTCAAATATAAAAATTCTGGGATTATCTGAAATTAGAAGAAATGGAGAAAACATTCAGTTAAGGAAAAGTGGATATTTATTTTTTCGTTGGGCATCGAGGTGTCGGATTTATGATTCGAAAATACGTTAAAGATGTACTAAACTATGGAGTACTATGGCACCGTTCTGCTTGAAACAGACGTACCTGGGACAAATTGGGAGAGGCTTATGCCCAAAGAAGGGCCTTTTTTTCTTTTCATTAAAGAACTTTCATTAAAGAACACACAAAAAAAAAAATTGTATAACCTGATTGAAGACCTAACAAAAGTCTTAACACTTTGAGGCTCCACACACACTCCAAGAATGCTTCTAGTATTGTATCTCGGACAGTAAAATCTTTATATTGTCATATATCTCTTTCATATGAGCTGCATAGGCAATGGGAATTGAGGGCTTGTCATTGCCTATATAAAGGAGAACGCCTTATAAACTATGTAACACAGGAGGCACAGCTTATGTGAGGCGTCCATGGTTTATTTAGAGCAAATAAATAGAATATATGAATCAAGATTAGTTCATAGCTATGAAATATCACTTTTTTTTACAAAATTTAAAATTACAATACATTTGAGCGCCTTGGATAACGTTGATGGTCATATTTGGAATTACCATAGCAAAATGCATATGAGACATCCACATTTACCCATTTAACAAAAATACTGTTGAAAAGTGTAATTTAGGGAGTCGCAAACCGAAAAAGATTAGAAACCTCTGGATTATACGATTAAAGATATGTTATCTTCCCTCGGATAGAATAATATATTCTAAAGTTATTTGATTGATTCAAATGTAATGGGTCGTTTCATATGAAATTTCCGTTTTTATCATTTCTAAAGTTAAAGGTTGAAGTAATAGACTTATGGTGTTTACAGTGTTTGTTTCTACATATTTTATCAAGCTGATATTAATTCTCTCTTATGTGATAATATTTACTGCCACTACAACGAACGGTGAACGAATATTGAGTAGTGTGCCATCAGATATGAACAATTGGCACCCCGAGCAGCAAGAATCATTACCAACGCGTTTGTAGGTTTTTGGACCGTTTGCCATTGGTTTGAAAATTTTTCCAACTAAATAAAACTTTGGTGGTGAATAGCAGGAATAATTAATTTCTCCTTTGTATCCAGAGGTGAAACCATCACATCCACATCATACTACAGATATATTTATATAGTGCAACAACCTGAAGTAGTTAATAGGGAGGGACGTATACTCTCACACAACAACGGCAAACCTCATGTTTCACGAGGAAAAGGGAAGAAAATATACGAGCTGAAATATACGAAGTCTTCCCACAACCTTCCACTTCGCTAGACTAATCCCCATTTTCAACTGTTCAGACATTTGGACAATTTCCTCAAGGGTAAAATTTTTGAAAATGATTCTTAACTCAAAATCACAATTTCATAATTTATTTCATCACAAAACCATAAATTTTTCATTGGTGGAATTGAAAATTTGTTAAACGTTGGCAAAAATGAGGGTATGTGTTTTGATTTCATAAATGTTTTACTGAATAGCGTTCCTCTGAAAACAGACATTCTACACAAATGACGCAGTACGACTTTAAATAAAAAATGGACTTAGACTGGACATATCGCTCTTTCAAAAGAACAATGTCATAAATAAAAAATTGGCATTTTTTAGTTTAGCCTATAGTAGCAGTTGAATTGGCTGAATCTTTTCAATTCATGAACTGAATTATATGAAATAATTGATATTCCATTTCCATCATATGATTACTTTTTTTATTATAAAAAGTCATAATTTGAATTGTATCACGTTTCAATATAAAGTTTTATAGGAATTATGACGTAAGTTAAAATTAAAAAGAGTACAAGCTTCAAAAAGAATGTCTAATCACTAGGAATTTCAATACCTAAAGGAATGCATTGCTTTACAGATACTAAATTTTTATTATTTTAACTCACATTGAATTTTCAAATACTTCTATTGAAAAATTAGGTTTTTGAGTTATAACATTGTTCTTTGATGGAGACAAGTAACATTTTACACTTCATTATATATATTCATAAAATTCTGGTCAATTTTAAGAACGTGAGACAGGTAATGACTAAGACTTTGTAATGGGTGTTGGTGTTAATTCAACAATGAAACTGGGAAACAATGGGACACAACAGTGGCGTAGCTGTTGGGAAGAATAATGTCCCTACGAGTGTAAATCATGAGAGCGGTTGGCAGCCTACCAAACCCAGCTCAGAGCCACTCACCACCCAACTGCCCTGTATAATTTTTATTATATGGGCAATATGCATTGTATACCACCTTGAAGATTACCGCTCGTTCATCGGATACATATGCTTTCTACTTTATGTGACATTTACAACTATCGATTTCTTTCTGAGATTCATTTTTAATTGTTGTTGCAATTTATGTATTAATCGGGAACACACTTTATCTGTTTCTTCTCTGTGAATCATTGATACGTTTTAAATCATTTAATGCACTAAGTTATAAATAAATTGAAATTTGAATACAATAATTATTCGTCCAGAAATAATACAGGGTTTCATATTTTCTTTAAAAAACAATACTCCAAATATTAAACCGTTTATGTATGTTAAACCTTTTACTTATACCAATGTGTGTACCGGAGATGTTGGGTCAATCTCCGGTGCACTGTAGGCGACGCACAGTGGAACGAGCGTTAGGGAGGACTGGACATTCATTAATATCTCCGCTTCTGGTTCTCCTAGAATAAGGCTGCTGGTACGGTTTTAAAGTTTTTTGAATGGACTATTTAATTATATAATGAACAGGATCAGATCTTTTAGGGGAAACATGTAAAATTCTCGATTTGATATTTCGATGTTAGATAATTTATTATCTATCATTGTACCATTTATTGTACCTATATACTAAGAGAATAGGTACAATACAGTATTCTATGGAAAGACAGATACATAGGTATTAAATAAAGTTATACAAAGGAAAAAGTAACAAATCAAAAAATTTAATCATTGAACAACATTAATATAATCATTGATAATTACTTTTGTTAGTCAATATACTAGGTATAATTGAGGCATCAAAATTATAATAAATGTAGGTGCCTATATAAAATTATTTTATTTAAATAACGATCACAATTAAACCAAAATTAACAACTTAATTTTAATTAGGATTTGTTTTTCTATATTCTAAGTAACAATAAGTGATTGTGCTTCTAGTAATAAATCACGTTTAATGTTTATTATTTTTGGTCTAAGTGTCTAAATTAAAGGATCCGAATTTTCATCAGATTTGAATCTTTTTTTCATGATAAAAGCGAACATACCTCTGAACATTTTCTAAAACTTTCCGTTTGTCTTCGTCTTTGTCAATCGATTAATTGTTTGAATGACTGAGAACGAGATGGTATACTGGCGGCTGTTGATGATGACGATGAAGGTAGGTCCTTAACTAACATCTTCAGGAAAAATGAAATCCAAATTCAACCTGTTTTAATGCTTCTCCAGAAAATAATTGATATTCCTGTGGGACGAAATCCAGCGAGAGTACAAGCTACCACTGAATTTTCTTAATTTTTCCCGCAAGCAGAACTTTGCGGTATTTGAAATTGGTTCCAGTCCAAACGAATTAATCCATGTTTCCAATGCCAGGTCATAATCTTTAAAACTTATATGATAAAATTGAAAAACTTGACGATTTGTTGTAGGAACCATTGCTCCTATATCGTCCAAATACAACACATAAACTGAGTTTCATTGTTAATACTATTATGTCTATAATGATAAGGATTATTCGGATAATTGAGTGTAAACAAACATTGGTAAACAAAAGGAAACTTGCGTAATGTAGACGCCAATATCTACTGAAATTATTTTAAATTAATTCTCAAGGCCCAGAAAAGGAAAGAAAAAATCATTTTCTCGGAAAATAGCATCTAGTAGCAGAATCCGACTAATGGAAAAAATCTTCAAACATTCTAGTTATTTACTGTGAAGTTAGTTATTGAGCGATTTTAAGCGATTTACGCAATTAAGTTTTTTAGTTTTATCCCCCAATTTTTACCAAAAATCCCAGAGTTTGAAATAATCCCAAGTTTTATTTGCCTAAAATATCTTATTATGGGTGAGTTGTTTTCCAGTAGGTGCACGATTAATTTAAGGCATCACCTCAAACAGTGGATTGCTTTAAAAATATGAGACTTTTTAGAAAAATTTATATTTCAATTCAGATTTTTTCATTTGATTTGATTTCACAAATAATTTATCTATGGATTTTGTTGAGAAGAAGTATAAAGTATAATTTAAGATAAAAATAAAGGACAAATTTAGTTATTAGAGAATTGGTCCAATGTCCAACAAATGCGTTGACTCGTTCCACTGTGCGACGCCAGATCAAATCTGTGATAAAACGTGAATTGAAGGGTTTGCAGCAATAACGAGTTAACTCCAGTTTTTATAATTTTTGGTAAAATAAAAAAAACTGTTCAAAAAAAGAGAATGTATTTAAATCGCCTTTGACTTCGTTCAATTATCTGTCTCCTACCACTACTTGTTTTGGCCAAATTCCATTGAGAAATTCATCAAATTCCCAATTCTAGGGTCGATTATATTCTGGAGTTAACTCCTTTTTGGCCCAAGTAATTGAAAATTTCTTTCTTTTTAAAGTAAAGAGGTATTGAATTAGGACAATTTTCAAGAAAATTGGTTCATTTCAAGAAAAGAACAGAGTAACAAAAAATAAGAATGCAAAACTACTGATAATTTCTTCAGGATCCTCGACATCATCATTCGAATTTAGGCCATCGCAGAACCACATCTCGATGTGACCAACATACTTCTCAGCTAGTTCCTTCACATCATTTAGTTTTGCAGGTTTCAAGGCTAGAGGACCACTGTATGGCTGTTGTAGACTATCGAGGGTCAGTGATGTCTCATTTCTGGTGTCACGGATTTCTACGCTATGGGATACCTGTATGCCCACAGTAAAGCTGCATCTGATGGTTCCTTGTTTAACGGCCTTCACATCATAAATGAAAACTCTGTATTTAGTTATATTGAACTTATCTTTCTTGCCATTAGGTTTTTAAAAAGTATCACGGAACTGGTTCAGGGAACCTGTGCACAATTTTAGTGAGTCTTCTACTCGCTACCAAATAGTAAAAGAGCTGCGTTAATGTATGATTTTTATTCTATAATTTATTTTTATACTTCTGAAATAAACTAATTTTATTGAAAATTGTTCTTATTCGATGCTTCCTTACTTTAAAAAAAAAGAAATTTTCAATTATTTGGGCCAAAAAGGAATTAACTCCAGGATTAAATCGAAAAATTACTCCTTTTTGAACCAAACGAAAGAATGCTTTTTCCCACCCCAGAAACGGTTGTTAACTCTGTTTGGCCTAAAAATGGAGTTAACTCGTTGATGCTACAAGTCTCTCAATTCGTTTCGGGCATTGATCATATAAAGGGCATCTAACGATGTGACGTTACTCAAAGCCACACAAACTAGTTTGTGTGGCACTGCTTGACTAGGTCATGTGGTGTTTTATTGTTACCATTCGATAGCTCTTGAGAAGCCCTTTTCAACCGTATACAATCTCGGTATTTGGATTTGCCTTTCGACGCGTCTAGGCTGACATTATATATTTTAGATAATATTTTTTATTCCGACGCTTTATTATACACACTATCAATATTTTACACTAATATTTTATATGCAGCCGATAGATTTTGACGTCAGCTGACTATTGAAACTTAAACGAACGTAGTATCTTCTCCGAGCCAAATGTTTAGTGAATGGAAATCTGGATTCGCAGCAAAATTATCTCAAATTGGAAGCGCTTCCCCCTCCACCGCGCGCGATGCGTCTCAATCCTGATTAATCGTAATAAATTATTTGATCCTTCAGCTATCTAGTGGTTTAATTGAATTTTTGATGGAGATGATAGGTATGTAGCGATTTTGTTATTGTTCGTTTTTTTTTGTTTTTTTTTTGTAGTCCCACTATTGAACCAATTTTAATGACGTATTCATGTCAAAATAACAGGTCATGTATTAAGCGTAATGCCATAATATATTTTAAACAAACGAATACTTTTTCATAATATTCTCTTATTTACTCGAGTGCATACTAATAACTGAAGTTAACCTTAATTATTTTTTTATTTATTATTTTTTTGAATGATATTTGTTGACCTTGATAATATATGTGGAAGAAATTGGTCCGGGTAGAGGTCACAATGAATTTCTCGTAGAATTGGAGAAAAACTTTATTGATTAACCAACGTTTCGACCTACTTTGTAGGTCTTCTTCAGGGCAGTGGGGGGGAGGGGGCTGGGGGTTAGGTCCTCACTAGCTTGAAACACATGATGAACGCATGAACACATGTGTTTTAAGCTAGTGAGAACCTAACCCCCCAGTCCCTCCCCACAGCCCTGAAGAAGACCTACAAAGTATTTCGAAACGTTGGCTAATCAATACAGTTTTTCTCCAATTCTACGAGAAATTCATTGTGACCTCTACCCGGACCAATTTCTTCCACTTAAACTTAATTATTTTCTTTCTTTCCAGCTTCTATGTATAAAGATAGGAAAGACTACAATAATGGCTTTGAATTTCAAAAAATCAACTGATTTTAATATTAGAACGCTGTTTCATAATATAAAGTTAATTTTACCACGGCAGTTGCTTATAGGAACGGAAAGGGAGAAGAAGATAGGATGGGGAGAGCTAAGTGGAAGGCAGCCTATTGATCTGAGAATTCCAACATACGAGGGATTGCCATTAGTGGTTCCCTGCCCCAGGTCCAAGGAGCCAGGTCCTTATATATTCACAATAATGTTATAGCGATATATATCTCCTTCCCTGGGAATCTATTATCTTGGAGTGGGCCAATATAACTTCTTGAATTGTTGTGAGCGTACATCTATTGCATTTACAAGCCTTCTTGAACGTTTAGCCTAAAAGAAATCAATCGATCCTTCTAATTTCTGCTATAATTATATCATACTAGCTTATGCCCGCGGCTTCGCTCGCGTGGAATTTGGTCTGTCACATAAAGTTTCGTGAAAGATCATTTTAAATAAATAATGTAATTATTTTTTAAAAATATAAGTTACTCTTACATCCAAAATTTCAGATGTCTAACTTCAAAACTGACGGATTTTATACAACGTTTGAACCCCTATTATATTAAAGGAGAAACCCGTAGGGTGGAATTATCCAAATTTCTTTCTTAAACTATACAAAGAAAGTATCTACAAATTTCAAGATGCTAAGTTCCTGATTTCCCGTTAATTACGTACTATAACAGGGGGGCACATGCCCCCGTGCTCCCACATAAATCTGCCCTTGCTGTAGCCTATGATGTGTAACCTATTGTACTCAATAAGTTTCATTCAAATCCGTTCAGTAGTTTTTGCGTGAATGAGTAATAAACAAATGCAAACATTCGCACTTTGCAAACTTATTTATTTTTAATTCCTGCATTCTATTTTCTAAGGAACATTTTCTGAGCCTTTCAGCACCTTTGTATTAGGAGAATAAAGAAATAGATATATTGTGCAATATAATATAACCATTAAACTAAAGTGATGAATTAAATCAATTAATGATAAATAAAATTTATGATTAAATCGAATAAATATCAAGCCAACGTAAATGTTTTTCTATAATATTAAACGATTAGCTGCGATCAATCAAGATAATGATTATTCGGAAGATATCATAATATGTACCGAACAGGTAAGAGCTACCTTTATAAATATTAAGCAAACACTTTGCATCAGACACCTTACGTTAGATAAAAAATAAGATTACTAAGTTACTACGAGTTCTAATTGCTTCTTCATAGATCAGAATCCTGGAAAAGGGGTTATACGGTCAGCATCGACTCATAACTGTCAGGATTTAAAAATTAATTCATGGGAAGATTTTCCAAATAAAAAAAAAGTATCTCCTATACGGAGACTGAGAAAGATCCATATGTATCTAAGTGTTAATACATTTTCTTCAAGCGACAAAAACTTGATTCAAGTCGTTCCCTAACTCACTTAGCTACTCTCCGCAATACTAAGTACCAATAATTATTTATGACTACAATCTATAAAGTTAGACACCCATTTAAATGTTTTCGATTAGAAAATATAATTTACAAGGAAAACATGTAAATTAACAGACAGTTTCTCAATCAGGTAAAAATTTGCACTATAATTTGAACAACCTATATTCTTTGAAACTTTTCGCATTAAGGACCTCGCCTTCAGTTTGAGCAACCACGAGGTTTATCAAGTTACTAATCCAGTTAAGCAGAAATAATCTAATTTCGAAAGGCGGTTCCTAATTTTTTTTTTTTGGTTCACCCAAAATTTTGTTCTCGGTTTTTTAGCCCGTATCTTTAGAAAGTAATATGCGAAACTCTCTAGAGTTCCTCATTTCTCTGCAAGTCTGCTTATACAATATGTTCCGGAAGCTACCGTTAATATTTAATGAAATGGTAATAAACCTTACGAGCACGAAATAAGTTCATATAAATCAAGTTCAGTGTCCCAGAAGAAAAAACAGGAAATTCATGTTTGTTCTCTTTTAAAGGAGCCAGTGCTCTCGCTGGATAGAGTGCGATGACACGAGGTAAATTAAAGTGTCAATACCCTCGTGTTATGTTTAGAAATACTCATTTAAGATAAACACAAAATCCAGTTTAAACACTAAATAGGTTAGAATGAACTGATGAAGAAAAGTTTATCTGTGTTAGATTACTCTCAACCTGCAAATGCTGCAAAAGTTAAAGTTCCTGCTCATATGAGCTCCTCATTATATTTTCTCGATTAAAGATTGGTGATAATTAAATTTAATAATTCAATGTTAAATATGTATTTTTGTTAGTGCTTATGTGTAAATGATTTATTCTATATAAAATAATGCAGTATAAGCTTATAAAATAATGCAGTATAAGCTAACCTAAAAGCTTAGGTAGAAATATGTTATCATTTTCTCTAAATATTTAAGTGTTATTCATTATATGTGGGAAAAGGTTCCAGGGTGGAGGTCAAAAATGTCTCTTAAGTTGGGAGAAAAGTTGAAGAGCCAACGTTTCGAAAAACAATGTAGGTCTTTTTCAGGGTTTCGAGCGGGGGTGGTAAAGGTGATGGTTTCTTCAGTAACTACTCACATAAATAACTAAAAGACAGAGGTGTTTTTCAAAAACAAAAAAACACCTCAACATCATAATTTCAAAAGTGCCTCTGTCTTTTAGTTAGTTATGTGAGCAGTTACCAGTCCACCGCCCACTCGAAAGCCCTGAAGACCTGCAATGTGGGTCGAAACATTTGTTCTTTAGTAAACATTTCTCCCAACTTAAGAGAAATTGCTGGCCTCCATACTGTATAGGTGTTTATGATTACTTTACACATATACACACACACACACATACACGCACGCATATATACATATACATATATAAGGTCCATAAGTTTCCGGCCTGTCCTGCTTTCCCTCCTTCAAACGTGCCTGAACCTGCACGCCTATGCAGGTCCATGCCTGCTCACTCCATATCCATCGCCCGCACTTCCTCAGTCCTGTAAGTCAGTGTCCAACCTTGAAGGAAACGCCCCATTTTTACAATGTTCAAACTCGAGTACCGTGCAGTTATTAAATTCTTTTGTAAAGAGGGTCTTACTCCTGCGTAAATTGTGTGTATGGGCAGTCCTCCCCCTTGTATTCCACAGTTAAATAATTGGCCTAAATGAATAAATTATTTAAATTAGGGAGAGAACGTCTAGAGATGACCCGCGTCCCGGTCGCCCATTGGAAGCTGTCAGTTCTGAAACAATCCAACTTGTGGAATCTGAATTGCTGTCTGACTAGCGACTGAAAATCAAGGAAATAGCAGCGAGGTTGGGGCTTTCAAAAACAAGTGTTTTGAGGATCATCAAAGAACTTTTGCACATTAACAAGGTTAGTGCAAGATGGGTTCCGAAAATTCTTTCAGCTCTTTTTCTTCATTTTCCAAAAGTTCTTTCACTTTTTCTCAAAGTTAAAATCTGACCTTCATGGGAGGCGATTTAACAC